>BPTQ01000005.1:71553616-71576307 GCA_019973895.1 Chrysanthemum seticuspe
AAAAAAAAAAAAAAAAAAAAAAAAAAATTGTCATTTTGTCATGTTTCTCTCGATTCGATAATATCTACGGTCTTGATGTTGTCATTCAAAGAATGACACGGGACTTTAGATGTTGCTCGAATTTTTATATATATAAAAAAAAAATTGGGAGAAAGAGAAAAAAAATGGTTTATTGTCATTTTTCAGGCAATCACCCGGTTTTAAAAGAAAGAACAGAGCCATGTTTTACCATATTTTCAAATTCCATGCTCTGATTCTATAAACATTTTTCTGCTGAAAACCAAATGCTTTGAAAAATAACTCGGTCTCTATTTTTGATAATCATCAGGACTTATTTGTCAAAATCTCTATCTCTCAATCAACAACCTATGTCATTGATTGAGGGGGAGAATGATTTCAATTAAATTAAAAAAGTTATTTGGCATTAAATTGTTTTCAAAAGATATGCATGCATGTTTTATCAATGGAGTTTAAAGTCTTAATCCGATTCTTATCAGTTAAAACGCTTTCATAATCAAGTCACAATTCCCCTTAAAAGCTTTCAAAATCAATTTAAATCAATAAGAGATCACAAATCTCAAATGATTTGATAATTGTGATCGGGGGAGAATGTGTGATTTAAATTGGATTTAAACTGATAATTCGGTAAATGGTTTTATAAGGATGTACATGCTATCCTGCCCACATGTGACAAACGATTTCAAATTTTCCATGCACATGTTGAGGGGGAGCATCTATCTTAAACCTATGATTTGAAATGTGATCAACTTATCTCAATGTGCAAGTTCCCTCTAGTATGTGCAAAACTCTTTTCAAACCCCGAGGCACATATTGAGGGGGAGCAAATTTATGGAAACCTCATCCTTCCCGGAAATGCTATATCTACTTGATTTGATGTGGGAAGTGATGTTGATATCTTTTAGAAAATGGTAATCAAAGAAGTTAATTCTTTCTCTTGCCTCCGTGTGCAAAACATTTTCAAATACTTGATGCACATGTTGAGGGGGAGTTCTCGTTCTAAAAATATCAAAAACAATTCAGGTACAAAATGCTTTGATAATATATCACAAGTATCTGAAGTGATTTTCAAATGGTTTTCAATTGGTTCCAATGGCATATGAACAATACCAAATAGACCGACCAACTCTACTTTATGTACGGTGATATAAGGATGATAAGGTTAGGTATGTGTTCCCATGATCCGCCAGAACCGGAGGGATCTACCCAGGGACAATCCACTAGTTAGTGTAGAAGTCCTTAGGTATGATGATAAAAGGAGAAAAATGAGATATGGGAAGAGTGCGGACTAAGACTGAGCTAGTACTGGAATAAACCCAACAAGGTTCTAGCTATGAAGTCTCGGTAAGCACTGAAGGGGTTGAAGAATTAAAAAGAATTGAATGAGGAAAGGGTGAAAACAAATAGCCCTCCATTTATTCAACCTTAGGGCAGAAACCGGGTTCACTTCATATGCTACTGATGGTAACATCGGTATTGAAGACAAGACGTCATGGACCCAGTGACGCACTGCACTTCAACTTTCCAAACCACTCAAGTTCCTCTTAAAAGGACTTGTTTAATTCTCACGGGGAACCAACATTATCTATCGACTTTCTCTTAGAGATTGTTGATATTGAAGAAGGAGACCCTCTCCCTAGTCTCCGGCACAGGATCCAAATATGCACAAATTGAGTCTAGAGCCACGAGATCATCAATAAATCTCATTAGGACACTTTCAATGAAAACTCTCTGTTTCACACAATGTGGAAAGAGAGATTATATCTTGAGTCCTACGCATTATCCTTGTGGTATTGCCAGAACATCTGAGTGATGTGTTTACATATTCACTATGAAGATGGAAAGCCTTCTGGAGCCAACATCAAACAAGCTCCTGGTAGGTGGCATGTGAGATCTATTATATAGATCAACCATGTGACAACTGAACAGAAACAATGGGGCGATTCAATCTCTTGAATCAATCCTGGTTCAGGTTATGGATTGACGGATACCTTTGAAAAACCGGTCTTTGTGCTTAACAACTCTTTTCTTTAGCACATCGACCGTCTACTCATTTTTCAAACCAAAAGGTGTTTTTATGATTGATAATTGATTTTCAATAAAACCTTCGTTGTATTGCAAAAACAATTTCTATTGAGCAATACGCGATTGTTTTTCAAATCTTTTTTCATCAATCAGTGGACTTAGAATTCGCTGGTTCACTCACTCCTTGTTGTCTTCTTTGAGATGTTCCGGTTTGAGAACAGCTAGAGCAGCTGCGAAACCCTGTCAAGGAAATTCTTCGGAATTATACCTGATCACAGGCAGTACATGTACTGATCAACGGGGAACCGTGGGCCGTGTACCTCAATTCAACGAAAGTGATCAAAGACACTTTCGTGCGATTTATTGCTAACTGTTGTATGCAGGTACACCCGACGTTTGCAGCTGATCAGAATGAAGCGGTCAATCCATAGCCGCATGCTCACTTAACACATTCAACTCAAAGAAATCATGATTAGTGCATCAATGACTCTGATATTTTCACTCCAAGCTTCTGCTACGCTACTGCCAATATCATGATTCAACAAATGCTTCCGCTACTCTGATGAGAAGATATCATGATCCGGAATGTGAGCATGTCGGTCCTAAAGTCACAACATCACATAATACCAACACCACAAAGGATATGTCAGAGATTGTTGATAGCTGATGATCTCAAAAGATGGCTCAAAATTATTATCACGTGGATCAGTAAAAGACCTCCACTTGAAGTAACCAAACATGCAATGTGAAGAATCAATGACTACGAGCTTAGGAGCAAAGGACTACATCAAGAATGCAAGATCAATTGTTAATGTAATATCTATTTGTATTCAATGTAAGTTTGGTACATGATTGAGGTGACCTCCCTTAGGGGGAGATTGTTAGGAATTAGAAATTCCAGGTATTAAAGAGTCGGTCACCTCAAGTATTTGTAATCGTTAGAAAGCTCGTAGTCGTAGTTGTTTTAAGTTAAGTAGTATTTAGTTAAGTAACACCGTGGAGGACGGATGGGTCTTTACCCACTGTATGCCTGATCCACAGCCCGATGTGTGGCGATTTATGTAAGACTATAAATACTCTCTACCTCCCAAGGTAGAGAGTTGGAGCTCATAATAATATCTTTCACTTTCTCTCACTAAGTTCCCTAAACCTCTAACTTTCTCTCTCTAGAATTCCACTTATACGCCACCTTGTTGTTATGGTTTGATGTGTATGTGAAAACTAATATCCAACAGTACCATATATCAAGCACAACAAAGATAATCATAGCATATAAGTATTCATTCAATAAAACAAGAGATACACAACCAAATCTCTAAAACTAAGAGAATGAACTAGCCAAACAAGTGCTACTAATGCTAAAGAGTTACCCAAATATGAGGTTCAACTAAAATATTTAATGATGAGATGAGTTATCCTAAACATTCTCAGTTTGAGCTTGTATTTCATGTATTAATACATCTAGTTCATGTTTCAATCTTTCAACATGTTTGCAATGATCACACTCTTTGTCATGGTTTTGAGTTTCTTGAAGTGGAGGTTCAAGTGAAGTGGGTTGAGGATCTTCAAATGATTGTGTGGTGGCTCTAGGTACTAATGACGTAGGTTGAGTTGTGGAGGGTATAGTAGAATTATGTGGTGAAATCCTAGTGGAAGCACTCTTCTTGTGAATTAGTTTGATTGGTTTTCTTAGTGTGGGAGAGATCCTAGTTTTGGTGGACTTACCCGAAGGTGATTTGGTTGAGGAAACTTCATGCATGATTCTAGCAAGTTTCTTGGGTGGTTCTTGAGTGGATGAGTTAGCACTAGGAGCCTTAGTCATAGTGATGGTGCTAGTAAGAACTCTTTTAGTTGCTGATTTTGAGATGTGATTTGAGAGTGGTACCTTAATTCCAAGATTGTTTGGTTTATAAAGGGTAATTTGAATTAGGAAATTAAATTCTTGGTCATTTGAAGGGCTAAGCATGCTTTTGGGGTTTTGAATGCTAAAGGTGGTTGGAGAATTAATGAATGCTAAAGGTGGTTGGATACCCAAAAGGTGACTTGAATTCAGATATGGAGCTGGTTTATGCTCTCTGTATCTACGGATCCCACGGATCCCTCTCAGTAGGGATCCGCCTGGTTAAAGACCAGGGATCCGGTTGTCAGACAAGGACTAGGTGAAATCATTATGTTGTTGTAAGGTTTGTTTAATCATGGATTGACTTAATTTTGAAGTCTTTAGCTGTTGGATATCTCAAATCCTTAACCCTAACAAGTAATTGTGCCTAATCATGGTTTTGACCAAGAAAATTTGAGTTTGGGTAGTCTAACTATATGTTTGATGACTAAGGTGTTCTTAGCAATATGGCTTATAAAGGGAAGAGCTTGGTAGATGCCTTTAAGACTTAATCCATTAATGTTCTTGGAAATGTGATGATTAATATGCACAAGGTTGAGATTCAGAGTTTCACTTATCTAGGAACTCATTTAAGATGAGATGGAGTGTTTAAGTTAGGAAGATGAGTTGAAATGATTGTTTTAGCTATGTTTGACATAAACTGTCACCCGGATCCCACGGTTCCCTCCTTGAAGGGATCCGGCTAGGCTAATCCTAGGGATCCGGCTATCAGCAGTTATGACAGGTTTGAAATGAGGTTTCTAGGAGCTAAAGCCTATCTCATTTTAAATGTTTCGGTTCTCCTAAGTGTTTAGAATGAAAGGGTACTTGAATGATTAGAGGTAATAAGTGTTATAGCAAATGATTGCTTCTTATGGAAGGAGGATGGGACAATATGACTACCAATGGATGTCCAAGGATAACACTAAGAGTTATGAAGGTGTCAAGTCATGATAAATGATCCTAGTGATCAGATTTTAGCTTGAGGTGATATTAAGAAAAATTAGAAAATTTCAAGAATTGAAAAACTAATTTTTGTCTTACCTTGAGATATAAATGACTAGAAGCAATTTCCTAAAATTGCTTAGTTTGTCTTCTTAAAGTGTTTTGAGATGTGAGAAATAGTTTGTGAGTAGTTGAAGCGGAAATATGGTGAGTTTAGATGTGTTGATAAAATCAGACTAAGATCTTAAGTAAGCCTTTAGTGAGTCTAAGCCTTTCTCATCCTTGAAGTGGACCTAGTTGGGTTCTAAAATCATATGCTAAGCTAATGTGATGTTATCTAGAAAGCAGTTTTGATGTACTGAATGCTGTATTGTTGATCTGATGTCACGGATCTCGCGGTTCCCTCAAGAGAAGGATCCGGATAGGCTAATCCTAGGGATCCGGCATCTGCAGATCAGAACCAACACAGAACCTACACAGAAATGATGCGCAGTTTATGCACACTAGTAAATCCACAGATAGACAGTAGACACAAGCATGTTTATCACAAAACACTAGTTAAAGACAATACCCAAATAATCATAAACCGAAAATGCTAAAATGTAATAATCCAAACATAAGATAAAGAAAACAAGCACAATCCTATTGTCTCTTTCGTCAATCCTTTCTTTTCCTTTTTGACGGCTTAGTGAGGTTGTATGCGAGGTTTTGAATCATGCCTCTTATTTGTTTAAATTCTGCGGTCTCGTTTGGAATGGTTGGAAGTTGTTCGTGGTATTCAAGGATTTCCAATTTGATGTTGGATACGGGGTCGATGTCTTCCTCATCTTCTTCTTCTTCTTCTCCGGCCGAGGAGTCCGAGAGAGCTTCAGGTTTCTCTTCATTGACCATGAACCGTTTAGAGGGTTGTTTGGTAAGAGGTACCATGACGTGATTGGAAAGGTAATGATCATCGTTGATAGGGGATGGTTGCAATGCTCTAACATACTTACAAAGTCGTGTTAGGAGCATACCATATGGGAGTACCATGTTGGATGCTTTGAATACCCCAGCCATTCTCCTTACCATGTAGTAGGCAAGATTAAATGGCCTTTGGTGGGTAAGACAATAGATCATTTGCACAAGACATGCGTTTGGATGATCTTTGTTTCCAACTAGGCAAATGATGTTTTCCCTAAGGATTTCTTCCCATTTTCTAAACATGGGATGCATTTCGAAAAGTTCCATTTTAAAGGGATCACGGTGAATGATCTTTTTGTTACGATCGTAACGGGATTGGTCGGTCCTAATTTTAAAGATAGTATCACGAATGGTTTCGGGATCGTCGAGAGGAATGTTATAGAGAGGCTTGGGATCAAGTGCATGGTTTTGAGAGTTAATTGCCCAATCTTGAGAGTACATACAAATTCCCTCACAAGGAATGCGAAGAATTTGAGCAAAGGTGTTGAGAGGAAAAATAAAGTTTTGTTTGTTGATGATGAAGGCGATTGAGATGCTATTGTCGGTGTTTCTAATGATCCTAAAGCTTTTGTAAAATTCAAAAATGAAGACCGGACAAATTTGTTCATCTATGTCAAGGAGACAATCAAAATTGATTGTCGAGAAAACTTGACGAATGTCGGTATCTTCAAGGAAACATTCCTTGACTACACGACCTTCGTGGATAAGTCGTTTTACAAGGCTTTTGAATATTTTACGGTCGGTTTTGGTCAATCCCCTTTTACGATAGTAGTGAGTAAGGTAATGGACGGTGTCATGGTGATCTTGTTGAGTGGCTTTGGGCATGGTTGTTCCTAAAAATACAAATTTTCAATTAAGATAAATTAGTTGGAATGGGTTTATGGTTTTGATTTGTATTAACAATGTTGTGAACACAAAGTGATTTTGTTAAAATCCCCCTTTTCATGATTAGTTTAAAAAACCCTAATTGAGTTAATTGATTAGAAATTATGAAACCATAAACCCTAGGATGAAGATGATGAAAGTTACAACAAGTTAATGTAATTACTTACAATGGTGTTCTAGAAGGGGATACTTGAAAGTATGGAAGCCAATGAGGATGAATTTTGTAGCTTGGTCGTTTTTTGTTTTTGTGAATAGAGGAAAAAACAATCAGTGGTGAATTTTTGAAAGCGTATAGCTGAGTTCTGTTCCACGGTTCCCCCGGATCCTTTATGTTTGGGATCCGGCTAGTACAACTAGGGGGATCCGGATACTGTGGACAGAAAAGGGGTTGTTTGACATTATTTTTGTAGTAGGCTTACAAATTAGCTTACTAAAAAATAGTTCGGAGGTATTAGATGAAGATTGTTTTTGGATGACGGCTTTTGATGAATCACATATCGAAGGTTCATATGTGATGACGGCGTTAGTTTGACGAATCAAAAGGAGTATTATTTCAGATGATGAAAAAGACGGAAAAGTGACGAAAGAGACTTCTAATGATGTTAGAGATAAATAAGCAAAGAAAACTTATGAAAAATAAATTGAACTCATGTAACCTATCTAATGAAAAGTAAAACATACCTCTATGCTTCTTGGTTTGGCATAATGCCAAAGATACTTATTGAGCTTTTAAAGTAATCCTTTGTACTTGATGTACGTGAGTTGTGATTACTTTTTAGATCATTCCTTGAATGTTGACTTCATTATTCTTTGAATGAAGATTTTGGAGAGATTCTAGCATGAAGATTTCTTAGGAACAAAAGTTGTTAGAGTCATCTATCAATGTCCAACAAAATGATTTTTAAAAAAAATATGACCCAAAAAAATCCTTCTTTGTAGTTTTCAAACATACACGGATCGTATCAAGTCTTTAAAGTACAACATACTTTAAGAAACTTGGTAACGAAGCTCTGATGCCAATTGTGGAAAACTAGAATGGGGGGGTTGAATAGTTTTACCAATTTAAAACTTCCTTTTAAATATTTAGATCGACTTATGTCAATCTATTTGATTGTTTATGTTGGACGTTGATAGATAGATATATAAACGTGTAATGAAAGATAAAGAGTAAGAAGCACATCACCACGACACAAGTATTTATAGTGGTTCGGCTACAAGGACACCTTCCTTGACCTACTCCACTCCTCGAGTCACCTACTCGAGAGTTCGTAAACACTACACCAACTCCTTATGCCGGAGAAGCCTTCACAACGTCGCTTAACCTTTTTCCGGTACAAAGCTAAATACCGAGTTCTTTCATACCAAGGCGAACCACACCTAACACAACGTCGCCTACCCTTTATACGGTGCTAGGCTAACCACCGAGTTCTTTCACACCTTAGGAGAACTAATCCTTCACAACGTCGCCTACCCTTTATTAGGTACTAGGCTAAGCACCTAGTTCTTTCACACCTTAGGTGAACTACACCTTCACGACACAACACCTAATCTCAAGGAGATCTACTCCTTGTTACAACACCATCAAGGATATCACCATCCTTGTATATAAACAAATACATATATGTATAACGATGCACCTCATCGATTATACGACCTAGGCATTCTTCCCAAATGCTACTTGATTTGATTCTTTGGCATCTTTCACTAATGTCTTTGACACAATGCTTGGCACCCTTCACTAATGCCTTCGTCTTGACACCTTTAGCATCCTTCACTAATGCTTTGACACGGATGATGAGCACCTTTCACTAATGCTTTCATCTTGACACTTTCGGCATTCTTCACTAATGCCTTCAACCCAACATCTATGGAGAAAGGAAGAACTATCAACAAGAGAACCTTAGTAGTCTTGATGATGACGAAGCATGGCAACTCATGGACTTTGAGCTTGCACGTCTTCAAGAGGTGGTGATCTCTCCTTTAAGAGGAACCTAGTAGATCACACAAAAACAAAAGACAAACTACATAGATCACTTAGATCTGAGGTTAGAGGGTTAGAATACTTTGGGGAAGTATGTGTGTAAAAGTACACCTAGAGAGGAAGAAATGGCTCTCTATTTATAGAGGAAATTCTCTTCTGTTTCCCCGGATCCCACGGATCCCTACCACAAGGGATCCGGCTAGCACAAAGCTAGGGATCCGTGGTCCGCTCCTCTTTGCCCATGGGTATTTTTGGTTATGGGTCATGGGTTATGGGTTGATCCATGGTTTTCTTTCTAGATACAATGTATCTTAAGGATACAATGAACTTGGTTAAGTGGTATATATAAAACCATGGGTTATGGGTCAAAACCATTTGCTAGTATTTACCCATTTAGTATATACTTGTATTTACCCAATTTAGCATACACTTAGTTTTTACCCATTTTAGTATACTTAGTTTAAGTATATCTTTAACCCAATATGTAAACACTAGTTGTTGTACATATGTATCTAAATCATAAAATCACTTATACTTGTTTTAGTGTTTTATGTGAAAGCGTAAGTGTGCTAGAAAACTATTAACTCAAACTATTTACGTACTCTATTTGTTTCGTTAAAATGATTTTATATTTGTTATCGACAAAACATTAGAAGATCGTAAAATATAAATAAACGTTTTCAAGGCTTATTTGTATTAACACATGGCATCCACATAACTGGAAACATGGTATCCATGAGACAAAGACACAGTGAACATCATCACAACGTGTACAACACACTGTATTGACAGTCAATGATGATCAAGTCAAGTGTGCTAAGTCATAGAAAGTAAATAAGCAACACTCATGAACTAGGATATACACTATATTGATTAGATTGGGTGAAATGAATAGGTCACATGACACACAGCCGACTTAGCATATGACAACCTCATAGGGACAAGACACATAGAAAACAAGTCATACCAGCAGGAACCACTTAAGACAAAACGCACCAGATCAAATCGCATATAAACAGACCTTACTGGGACAAACCGCTTAGGGTCAAACCGCATAGGGTCGAATCGCATAGGTCAAGACACATATGACAAACCGCATTATAACAAACCGCATAGGTCAAGACGCATATGACAAAACGTATGTTATCAAACCGCATAGGTCAAAACACATAGGTAAAATCGCATAGATCAAACTGCATAGGACAAGACGCATATGACAAACGGCATGATATCAAACCGCATAGGTCAAAACGCATAGGTCAAACCACATAGATCAAACCGCATAGAATAAGACGCATATGACAAACCGCATAGGTCAACACTCATGTGACAAACCGCTTTCAAATTGATAGACATGACAACTCGCTTTCAAGCATTATTCCTATTATCAACTCGCATACAGTAAGTTTCTAATCAAACCGCACTCAGGCACATATTAGATCAAACCGCATCCAAGCATATGACCACAAACCACTTACAAGAACATCATGGCAAAAACCTTACGCACAAACACTCAATGACTTAAGCAACATGGGCAGAATACAACACATCTTACATGATCAAAAACATTAACAAGTCAAACCAAAACCTACCATTGAGACCTTTAATATTCCTAAAAGATTATATAACTCACAAACCATTGCAAGAGCATATAGAACAACACATTTTCATTGGAAATCAGGATGACACAAATTACACGAATATCTAAGTACCAATCAGCAGATAGCAATTGATAACTTTACATATAGCACATAATTATCACAAAGAAACCGTATAGGGCACAAGGGAAAATACTAGGATTAGATGCAATTAGCTGAGACAATTTTGACAGAGAGTCATAGGTATAGAACATTAATTCTCCCCCTCAATCAATGACACGATATAAATTAAGCATGAGTAGTCATTGATTGAATTTGAACCATTTATGCACCCATAAGTTCCATTGTTTTTAAAGATCTAAATGTTGAAGAACTGTAGGCATGTTTTAAAACACGTTTGAACTTCTGTTCGAACTTGATCTAAAGTTCTGTGTCATTATTGAATGACATTTCTAGGACAGTAGATGTTATCGATACCAGAAGACATGCCTATGAAACTATTTTTGAATTTTTTGTGATTTTTCAAGTTTTTATGGGTTTATGAAAGTTTTTGAAATGAAATAAATTATTTTGAAAAGAGTTAATTATATTTAAAATATTTTTTTTAAAACAAAGTGAAAAACTGTATAGAATGAGACAAGATTGAAATTACTCTCAATTGTTGAGGTACGAGTCCTGAGCTGAAGTAATCAGGAATCATAGTGTGTACTTATCAATTCTGACATGCTGAAGCTCCTGAATGAGGAGGCTTCATTCCTGTTGGAATCCAGGTCATGAGGTTTATGATTAAATTGAGCTTTGTACCTGCAAAGGAATGAGGAGTACCTGCACTAATAACACGTGAAGATGTGCATTTAAGTGGGTTAGTAGCAACAGTATCCAGACCTTTAGATAACTCACAGTCAGCCTTAGTGTTGCCATTGGTGGTCCGTGTTCTGATGGGAATCCATTTGAATCCAACATTCTTAAAAATTCTACCAGTCGGTATCCACTTAAGGCAAGAGGTAGGAGCGTTAGATTTCTTAGGCACAGTGGAAGATGTAACCTTTTTCCTATTCCTAATTTTTGAATCTTTGTTGTTAAATTGTTTCTTAGAAGAGGGGTTAACATTTTGAGACTTCTTTAGTGCACTAGATGATCTTCTTAAATTCCGGGTCTTAAGAGTTTGAGCTGTAACCTGAGCATTATCTTTCATTTTATCGGAATTAGGTAGTGAAGTGACTGGATTTGACAAAACTTTGTTCTCATCAACTTGGGAGGCAAGCCTTGACTTTGAAGGTTTAGGTCTTTCTGATATAAATGCAGTAGGCTGCCTAACTACAGATCGCTCTCTTGTGAGATGAGAAACTAGCTTCCCCAAGGTTGATGGTTTTGTAAACTTAGTGTTCACACTTTTCCCTATGATTTTTCTAAGCTCATTTTTTAAGGCAACTATCGCAAAACTCCTATCCTGAAGTTGAGCTTTGAGATCATCAATATTTGCTAACAAAGAGTTTGTTCGTTCTATTGACTTAGTTATATCTTCTTTGGCAGGGACACTTTGTTTTATGTGAAGCTTTCTCAAAGACTCATTTTCCTTTAATAATTTGGCCATACACAATGCTAATTCAACATTCCTTATTTTAATTGCATCAATAACCATTAAATCAAGATTATTCGTAACCAAATTACTTTCTTTATGCATATCAGAAATGTGTTTCTTCAAATTGCAGATAGTCGAGTTTTTGTGCTGAAGCTGAGCTTTTAAATCGTTTATTTCAAAAAATTCATGAAATTCTGGATTTTTGCATGGTTTTATAGTTTGAAAACTTTCTTCTTTTCTTTGTATTGCAATTTCAAGCGAAATTCAATGTTTTTCAAGCTTTGAGAATTTGTTTGAAAGTTCATCAAAAATTTTCTTATTGACCACATTATTAGTCATGAGACACTTTATCTTTGACTCAGCTTCAGTTACAGAACATTTATCAAAATCATGTTCTGTAATGTAATCAGTTTGCACAAAAGTATTTGCAGATGTATCATTTATGTCAGTTACCAATAATTCAGCACCTGATGCATGTTCATTCACCATTCTGTATTCTGCATCCACCTTTTGTGTGACAAGAGTTTCTGAGCATCTTGTTGCATCAATCTTTGTTGTTTCTGACATTCTGACTTCAGCAATACCTGATACTTCAACTGATACATTCCCCGACTCATCACAGCTCTCTCTCGACTGCACCCGACATTCATTCATGTTTTCCTTTATCTGTGTAGCTTCCTCAATGTACTTCTCCACATTATCCATAAGTTGGATAAATGTCTCAATGAACATGTTAATTTCCATTCCAGTGTGTTTTTTGAAAGACATTTCAGTCATGTGATGATCATAACCTGATGTGTATTCCCTACGAATGAATGGCTGAAATTATTTGTGGATCACCTGAAGTGCAGCACTAGAACTATTTTTTTGAATCTTTTCTTTGTCAAGTTGTTGTTCCAATTGTTCTAGGTTCAATAGTAATGTTCCTGTGAACTTTGATAATTCTTGACGGAAAAGATCAATAAATGTTCGTTCCATTCTCTTAGGTAGAAGTAACATGAGGCGTGAATGAAGTTGTTGGTAAGGTTTAATGCAACTTTCCTTTTCCATGGCATTCTGTAACCTAGACTGGTGCAATTTTCTCTCTTCAAACTCTGAACACGAAGATCTCAATCATTTTTAACCGTTCAGTGTAGCAAACATTTTCATTGTTGTCCACAGCATCATACAATTTAAGTACATTAGAAATCACTGGATCAGGAGTGTAAGACATGATGGTTTTGTGAATTTGAACGTGTTATGATAACAGTTGGATCGATTCAATGATTAATGATTGTATGTTAAAAGGGTTATTGGTATGATTGGATTAGGTAATTGATGTTAAGTTAAGTTATGATTTGATTATGTTTAAATCAGATGATAAGTTCTTGATAAATCGCGGACCCATCAATCTTTAATGATGACAAACCGCATGAACAGCAAAACGCTTAGCACAAACTGCTTCTGACAAACCTCTTCTGACAAACCTCTTCTGACAAACCGCTTCTGATAAACCTCTTCTGACAAACCGCTTTTGACAAACCGCTTCTGACAAACCACTTTTGTCAAATCGCTTCAGTCAAACCGCTTTACTCAAACCGCTTAGTACTTTTTTCCTTTCTCCTAACAAAACGCTTATGTCAAATCGCTTCCAAGAATTCACTACGCGACACAAACCGCTTCAATGAAAAAGTACATTTTTTCACATAAAATCACCTAAAAATCACCCTTTTGAACGTTTTTGCTTGGTTTCTTTTGCACAACTTGATCCTAGAAGGTTATATATATCTTAAAAACACTTACTTTAATATCAAAAACATGAAAATCAAAGGAAGTCACTTATGAGTCCAAAAACCTTCCAAAACCAAACTTTTGATCTAAACCACTAAGATGAACGCACATACAACTAAGCTAATCAAACCATGTCCTCTGATACCAATTGTTAGATATTGGTTATCATAACACTACATGAAATCAATGTGTGGGACGTGTGATATTCTAGAGAAAGAAATAAAGGTGGGATGTTCTAGAGAGATAAAATCAAAAGAAAAGGTTAGATCACCAAATGAACATCCAACCCTCTCCCTTGTAGGGAGAGGCTATTTATACATATGTTTACGCCCTCCTTCGGGCTGTGGATCAGGAATACAATGGGTAAAGACCCGTCCTTCTTCCATGGTGTTACTTATACTGCTTGTATACTAACTAATATGTTATGTCTACGAGCTATAATATGCTAGGCTATTATTGAGGTGACCGACAATGTTCAAAAGGTGACTTTTCTACCGATGTGCGGGAAAGCATGCAATTGATAAACAACATTGTCATCATAAAAAGAAACCTCTATTATATAGCTTGAGATAACATAGATTAGAAGATAAATTCATTAGCTAACTCATAACCTAACGTGTTTAACCCATCTATTTAGCGGCCCGTGTAGTCTAGTTTGGCATAATACATTTATTCATGTTGATCAAGTATATACTATCAAGGTTGATAGAAATAATGATCTTTGTGACAATGTTTCAGTGACTTTTTTGTCGCTAGTTAGACATAGGGCGTGTTTGATAGCCTTTTAATAAAATAATTCACTAAGTTTTTTGTCGCATGTCCATATAATTTATCGTCGCTACATTTTTTTATTTTTTTATTTTTTTTTCTATAGAACTCTCACTAAGTTTTGTTTATTGGTAAAATAGTGTAATTTTAGATAGGTAAAGACATTGATATGAACGTGGTGATAAATAGTTAGATAGTGAGTGGATCCGTGAGTCAAAATCAAGAGTATCGACGAAATGGAGAGAGTAAGAGACCTACCATCAAAGAGAGCTTTGTTATAATTACCAAGTTTTCCATGTAATAGATGTGACAGTTTTGACACATTTACTTACGGACGCTCAACTTGACTATGCCATTCTTATTCCAGCAAATGTTACAATTTCGACTCATTTACTTTTAGATCTTTTATCATAGGCTGCATTTTACAATTGACGAGCCAAATCAATAATTTTGGCTAAAACAAGTCAAATAGGTAAAAGTCTACCAACGTCTATTGTTAATGCATATATAGCCTTCTAATCCATTTTATTCCAACATTTAGATTTCTACTGTAATAATATTATTTTTGCATGCATTATGCATATATAGCTCCATTAAATAATAAACAAATAAAACTATAAAAGTATGTGTCTGTGAGTTAACTCGACCCATCTTGTTTCAACATGTACTGAAATTGATCCATTTTAGCCCATCAACAATCCCACCCTTGTACAACCGCAACACAGTAAAACTGTGATATACAATATCTCACCTTGGAAAATAAGAGGAATGGTTCAATGGCCTGACTCCCGAGGTTCTCTTTTTCCCTTAAGGGTTGGTGAACAAACAAATTTACAACTTGAAGAATGTAACAAACATTAAAAGATAACCGCAAAATGTTAAATATTTAAAAAAAAAAAAAAAAAAAAAAAAAAAAAAAAAAAAAAAAAAAAACCATTGTTATCTTAGCTCCAAGTATCATCCCACCCATTAGACCCCCACTCTTAACAAAACCCGTGATCGCCTCTACAGCTTCGGCAGCTCTATTGGATAAAGAAGGGTTTCCATGCTCTATTTCAAGTTTTCAACTTTCTCTACACCCCATAATGCTCTACACAATCTGTATTTAAGAAAACACGGACAAGATCAATCATTGATCAAGAACGTTTGTGAAAAGAAACAATGCTACACATCTAAATATGAATGAGTTGATTAAGGTTAAGCTCTATCTCTAACGAGCTGAATGGGTGAATCAATACATTAGCTAAAAAGGAAACGGGTCAGAAGGCCAAAAAGTTGATGTATTGCTAATGTAAACAACCTACTGCATTGTGTTACTCAAAAACATTAGATTATATTTGTAATAATATTTGTCAAAGATATTACTCAAAAATCAAAATGACCCATTTTCACCAAGCCCTTTTGACATTTTACCCAACCGGCACAACCCACTCATTTTACCACCTCCCAAAGTAAACTATTTGCGCAAGTGAAAGTAATAGGTCTTTGCACTTACCTTTCTGCCAAACCTTTCTTGTCAACATAATCTAGTACATATTCATCGGCCATAGACTACAGTACCTGCATAATGTAAATTTAAGAGGATTCAGATAAATTATGAATTGATTGAGAATCATGAAATACCTTACATGGACATATGCATACCTGGCAAGATGTGTTACACATGTGACCAAGTCTCTGTTTAAGCTGGTCATTACTGAGGTCAGAACTGAACATATCATCATCACCCATGTAAGCGCAAAGGGAGTGAAACCTGCAGAATAAAGGGTTCATCAGCTACAGAAATACCCCATTACAGTAATTAACTCTCCATTAAATCGACCAGCTTCATATCAGATTTAGTGTTCCTGTCAAGGAATCATTCTAAAAAATGAAAGTTCCAACATTTTTGCCATGTGTCTAATAATGTTTACATTTATTTCTCAGAAAGTTACCACATAGGCAGATACGTTATTGTATATAGACGCACATCAAAAGCTATATGATATGCATGTATGTGTACAAAACTCTCACCTATAAGCAGTTATTGGGGAATCTGGATTTGCATCTCCCAGCATCAACTGTGATCCTCGGCGTTCACTTATTAGCTTTGAAGCTAAATCAATCATCTCAGCAGTTTCAGTGAGAGTTGCTCTGAATTCCCGATCACTAACCGGAGACTGAACAATTTGATCATAGGTACGATCATATATCCAATTAAAATTTGTTTGATATTCAAATGAAAACATACACATAATGTCACAAAGGACCAATGATAACTACATCTATGTGGAATACTAGTTTCAATCATTGTGATATTCAAAACATGGGCGGGTCATACTGAGCCGACCCTAACTATTTCTCAATAAAGCGATTTAGCCGGTTTTTATACATTTTGAAAGAATTTCAACATATTTGAAATCGATGCATTGGAATATTTCTCTTTTCGGTTGAATCCGATAGCTCGTCCCATTTGATCAATCACAGATCAAGTGTAACCCAAATCGACCCATCGTACGTAAAATGGTCTATATTGGCGCCTCTAATACGAATTGATGCAATTTAAACTAGAATAAGAAACACATTACTAAGATTTCGAATTATAATTTTTGTAGCCAAAATCCAAACTGCTGGTTAGTGTCAACACACGGGTAACATTAAAAATACAACGTCCACAGTTCCACACTATTCACAAGGAAACAAAGTTGCATGGAGAATATTCTATCAAAGAAATAAAGTAAGTTTTTTACTCTATTTAAGGGCTAATGACTTGAAAATCCATCTAACTCTAATACAAATTGATAACTTTGAAAATACACACAAAGGTCAAAATTTGAGAGCTTTGTGTTTTAATAGCAAAAAAAAAGGACTACACGAAACCACAAAAATTGACAAGTTAGATGCATTTCCAAATCATTAGCCCTTTATTTAACCATTTGTATCTTAGTTCCGGTTTAATGCAATTTAAAATTAAGAGAATACAGAAGCACTTACTTGACAGCCTGTACTGTGTCCAAGCAGCACTACGCCCTCTGAATCTTCTTTATTTATTAAGTAATTGATCAACTGGTCAAGCTCCGATGCATCCTACATTTACACATAAGAAAAAACAGAATTGAATGGACTTGATAGAGAAATAAATAAGTGACCTGTAGCATCCTTTAATATCTAAGGGATATCAACCAATTTATAATTAATGAGTCGATTTGGGTCGCGTCATACCTCAACGGGTTCATGTCAACGTAGTTAAATAAAATGATTGAAGAGTTAAGTAAAGGATCACTATTAAATCATTTATACAACAATTATCTTGTACATATAAATCCAAACACTAACATATACGGAGTACTAATTTTCTGCTTTTATAAAGAGTTGCCTCTTTCAAGCTCGAGACACCATATCCACTGTAAGAAGATGAAAGCAAAAATGAACCAGTGACCACTTCTCTTTATCCAAAGCAACTGCCAGCGGCTCCAAATATCTGCAAATAAATGAAAAAAACGATTCAAACTTAAAAACTTGAGTGAGCATTTAAGTGAAATCAACTTTACCGAAATGAATGTCCAAAACTAATTTCTAATCAGTATATCTATACACGGTTAACAATTTTGACCAGCAGTATATCGATTCGATTATGTTTGATTACATATATTTTATTCTCCCATGATGTGCTCCGTATAATGCATGTGTGTACCCTGGCATGATCCATTTATCAGCTTTCTTTACTAGTATTTTGTAGACATGTATTTTTATTACAATTTTATACATACTCTGTAGCCAAGAACCAATCTGTCAATCCGCCAATATAAACAACTTGTTGTTTATAATCACCAGTTTTAAATGCAACCTGCGTGAAAAGTAAAGCATATCAATATCCATATTATGGAACTAAATATTTTAATCAAGGGGTTAGCATAAAAATTACACAAACCCAACTAAAAGTGACATCCTTTCCAAGATAACTTATCACTAGTGAACAAAAGGTTGACATGATAGTTGATTTGACATTTATGAGTCTTGTTCGATCAACTTTTAAGATGTCCATAAAGAATCGAAGTGGAGAACCATGACTTAAAACTCTTATCTGTATAGTTGCTTAGTGTTTCATCACCTCCCACTAGCAATAAGCTAGTGACTAACTAAAATGTTAGAACATATTCAGTTATTCACATAAAGTCTTGTTCTACATCTCAAATAGCCGGTCCCATCGTAAACCTCAAAACCTATTAGTAACTTCCCGAAAGTTTACCATCTAAATGAGCCATCCCACCACCAAGCACCATATAAAGAATACCAAGCCCGTTGATCAAGCATTATCATCTTAAGGAAAACAAATAACATAGAAATAGAGTCGGCATACAAGCCAACATATGTTTATGTCTGTTTATCATTCATTAGAAATAGTATCATGTGACTAGAAAGTGGGAATTCAGATTGATATTGAAATCTTACATAGTAAACACGTACCAAATGATCAAGAACAGAGTATAGTGACCACATAACCTTTAAATGCTCAAATGACCAACCAGATATATAGCGTTTGGATTTCCTTTTGTTGTAATGAAACACTCAATAATCAGATCTGCTTATTTAAAGATTCAAGACTTGAAATAATCAGAATCACATAGGCACTTTGAATAAGCATACAATGATAACTACTTTGCATCCATTTAAAATCTCGAAACTGCTTTTCGGTTACATCATAAAAAGTCCTAATAATCAAAATCCCAAACACCCTCTTACCAAATAAAAGGTCCTAATAGTTAGTTTTTTATTTATTATGATTTTTTTAATGGCAAGTAACTATCTCGCAATATATATATACAACAAATCAATCTCGCATGTCACAAACATGACTTGAAACCACAACTAGTTGGCCGATGAACATTTTGGAACACAATTCCTTTGCTAGCTTTTTATTTATTCGTTTGTTTCTTGCATTCTTTCTAGTTTTAATGGTGTTTGTGTAAATTTAGCAAATGAATCTTGAAATATATGTATAACACAGACCCGTTTGTTTATGTTTGCGTTCCACATGGGATTCCTTATGTTTACTTTAGCAACCATTTTTGGTTTCTTTTTGTCTTACTGGTTTATGTATAAAGATATTCTTGATTCTTGATTCATGGTTTTGGGTATAAGAATTGAGATATCACTTATGTGTAAGATATATGTTTAATCTAATTATTTTATATGATCATCGTGAATGCTTACAATCCTGTTCATGTCTTATGTAATAATTTATGGGTTGTTGTAGACGTTTTTGGACATGGTTTGCTGTAGCTGTGTTTGGAATTGTGAATTTGTACTCGAACATTGTATCTTCCGCGTTAAGTACTAAGGTGGTGTTTGATAAGGACTTAAAGAGTCTTAATAGATAAATATGTAAATGTATTAAGTCATTAAATGAGTGTTTGTTTGGGGCTTAAAATAAAAAGATGACTTCATAGAAAAAGCCATGGGGTGGAGGGTCTCCAAATTAAGTCCATCCCTTTTATTATGTTTTTACATATTTACCCTCCCATTCTTAACCTATAATCCCACGTATTTCATATAAAAAGGTATACCAGTAATTTTCTCTGATTAAGACACTTTATTCATCACACAAAACAAACAACCATTTAGCAATCTACAAACAGACAACATATATCTAGACAGACACTTTAATTTTACAAGATTTAATAAAAAAAACTAAACAAACAGGCCCTGTACACTGCTGAGATAGCTAACTGATTGCTAGTAACAATCAACACTCTCCTTCAGAGTCTTACTGTGAACTTGCTAAACTCTCCATTCGGTAGAGATTCTATGCTCGACAGAAATCTTAAGATTTTAAAAAGTAACTTGAACCGCATTCCTTGGAACAGACATCTAATCCTTCACTCGTCTCTTGAGAATACCAGTTATTTTTACTACCCTCTTATAGGATAATAAACTGTGTCACTATTGACATACAAACTGATTTTGATTATTCTACAAACCATTTTTGCGATCATCCTAAGAATGTTTTATTGCTATTTTATGAAATCTTCTTACTATTGTTTTACAAACGATGAATTGTTTTCCTATTATTCTATAAGTTGTTCTACAAATCATTTCACAAATTATTTTGTAAATCGATTCGATGCTTTGCTACTAAACCTTGGGAGTGAATCCCGCACCTCTATCTGGATAATTGTTGATTGTCTTTCAAATATACTCATTATCTGTGAATCGAAGAAACGGGCACTATGGACAACTTACTCGCCTATACGTGAAGGAGATCGGTGCATGTCGTGGAGTGCCGATCTCTCTCATCTCTGATTGTGATAGTCGTTGCACATCAAAATTTTTGGCAGTCACTCTAAAGAGCCATGTGAGCAGATATGGATATGAGAACTGCGTACCATCCACATATTGATGGCTAGAGTGAGAGAACCATTCAAACGTTAGAGGACATGTTGCATGCCTGCGTGATCGATTTCGGCAAGGGTTGGGATAGACACCTCCCATTGGCCGAATTCTCTTATAACAATAGCCACGTCGTACGAGGCACTTTATGGTCGAAAGTGTCGATCATCAATTTGTTAACCTGAAGTGGGAGATGCCCAACTCACTGGTCCTGAACTTGTTCATGAGACTACTGAGAAGATTGTTCAGATCAAAATCAAAATGCAAACTGCTCGCGATCGTCCAAAAAGCTATGTCGAAACGTGACGTAAACCTTTTGAATTCCAAGTGGAGACAAAGCTATACTTAAGGTCTCGCCATGGAAAGGTGTTGCATTTTGGTGAACATGTGTTACGTTTTAGTAAACGTGTGTTACGTTTTGTAAAAGTGAAAAGCTTAATTATCGCTATGTTGGTCTTTTCAAATCATTGCTATGATTAGACCGGTAGCTTGCAACCTCGAGCTACCGTTAGAACTTAGCAGTGTTCACAACGTTTTTCTTGTGTGCAATCTGAAGAAATGTCTTGCTGATGAGACAGTTTTTATCCCTCTACAAGAGATCAAGTTTGATGAACGTCTAAACCGTATGGAGGAACCTATCGAAACCACGGCCCGAGAAGTCAAACAAATTGAGCAAAGTTGATATGTGTCTAATTACACATATATTTTATACTATTCAAACCCACAAAACAACCAAAAACACACAAATGACTCACAAAATGTTATAAATATCATTTAAATGTGTTTTTATGTGATTCAGGTACAAAAGATTGAAAAACAAGTGAAAAATGATCAATTTCACAACAATTGTCGTTTTCAGTCCCTAGAGTTACACAATTGGCAAAACTAGTCCCTAAATGTTTTAAATGAATGAAAAGTCAACTTAAGTCCTTGGGAAATCAAAAATGTTCACAAAACATCCCTGGATAAAAGTTTACACAAAATGGCAATTTTTACCCCTCAAGTTACAAAATTGGCAAAAATGGTCCCTGGGTATTCAAACTTGGAAATTTTACAAAATATACCCTTGTACTATGCATAAATTACAATTTGGAACTCTATTGATAACTTTTGGGGAAATTACAAAACAAGTCCCTAAAAAATCCAAATTTACGTTTTAGGTCCTTTAAAGTTTTAAATATAAATAAAATACAACTTTTGGTCCTTGTGTAATTGTGTTATGGCAAGTTTGGTCCTCATATGAAGTTTGGAAAAGTATCATGATGAGTCCCTGAAGTTTGGAGAAGTTACACTTTTGGTCCTTGTTATCTACATAAACCAAACGGACCTTTTATGTTATTTATCCAAAATCCAAGCCCAATCCTAACCCAGCTGGCCCAAAACCCTTGACCCGGCCCCCTTTGATATACCACTTCGGTCAACGCAAGTCAAACCAGGCAATACCGCCCTCCACTGTAGACTTCCCTCTCCACCCCTGTAACACCAAAACCAGGCATGGTTTCTCCACATTTTCAACACCCTCTCCATACCATGTCCCCTCCACCTTCACTAACACCCAAAACCCATTAATTGATTGAAACCAACTCATTAATAGCTCTAACCTGCTAAAGACATTTTTGGCGCCAAAATCCAAATGTATGGTTCTGATTGTTTTGGCTCATCCAATGGCTACAGATGAAGTGGGATATGCTCAGAGTACTAGTGGAAGGATTTTTGGGTATAAAAGGAAGCAAGATAGAGAGGAGAAGGCACCTTAGCATTAGGCCATTGTCACGTAGATGTAGAATTTACTGCTTATCTTTAAATTCAATGTATTTTATTGCTTTCAATGATGTATTAAACTTTTCTAAAGCTTAATATATCATTATTTACAGTTTTATTGGATTCCATTTTAAATTTCAAGTTTCTAAA
>BPTQ01000005.1:71577911-71713046 GCA_019973895.1 Chrysanthemum seticuspe
TTATTAATTACTTTGACTTTTACATAAAAAATGTATTAATAAGATAAATAATATCTAATAAATGATAATAATTCATAATTTTAGATAATAACTAAATAATTTTTATAATTTACTAATTCCTTTTTAGACTTTGAAAAATGTTTTAATATTTTATTTAGATCCTTAGATTCTTTTTATATTTTTACCATCGAATACACGTTTTTATTTGATTACCCGTTTTCGAGGTTTATCTTCGATAATGAAATCGAACTTTTCACTGAGAAAAATCGAAAAGACAAAAGACCTGAATAAATGATGATTATAATATGTACACACTTCTTTTACCTTGACACGTTTGATTCTTTATTCGACTAGTATTCGAATACTCAGTAAGTCAACTCGAATACCCGAGTGTCACCTGAGTATTCGAGTGTTATTCGAATTTTTTTCGATATTTTATTCGTGACTCTTCACGAATATTCGTACTCGAATACCAAATCTGTCAGTTCGGTTTCCTTTTATAGCTTTTTTTAAGCTTATTGTGAGCTTATGAGTCCACTGTGAGCCCATAAGCTCAACTGAATGACTCATAAGCTTATGATCAGCTTATTTCTTAGTTTGCACAGTTCCATTTTCTTCACACATGTATAATATTAGTAGTAAATAAGTCCAGAAAACAGAAAAGCTAAAAAGAGTCACTTTTCAAGCTAAAGTAATAGCTTCTATTTGGAGCTTTTGCCCATTAGTTTATTTTTGCACATAAGCTACCATTTTTATATTTTTCTTAGATTCCTAGATTTATTTTATAATTTTGTAAAAAGTTTCAGATTTTTCCTTAATCATTTAATATTTTTAATAAATCAATAATAGATTTTAATACTTAATAATAGTAAATAATCTATAATAAATAGAATAATTATGTAAAAAATACATTTTCAGTTTCATTAATTATTTTATGATAATTTAGATTTTTCAGATTCTTTATTTCATTTATTTAAGTTAATTTTAGATTTTCTTGTTATTTAATTCATTATTAAATACATTTAATTCATTTTTAATTTATATTAATTAATTTAATAGTGTAAAAATTTATTTTTATTTTCTAATAATTTTCTTATCTTTTTAGGATTCTAAAAATATAGTTTTCACATTTGTGAGAGTTGTATTGGACTGAATTCACGTTTTTATTTTGTACGTTTACATAAATTTAGTAAACGTAAGTTTTTAGATTTTAATCATTAAACAATTGTAAAAATAGAATTAAAATGACTTCAAAATTTTGATATGTTTTAATTTCTTAGTATAATTATTTATTTTCCTTTTCCTGTTTTATTTTGTTTGTGTAATTATTACATATGTAAATATGTATTTGTTGTTTCAGATTTTTTTAGTTTTCTTTACTTTCATATATTTGTATATTATAGTTTAATATTTTAATTATATTTAATTTGCATTTAAGTCGCCTACACATGCAAATCCCTACTATAGTTATAATCATTTTGTTTTATTACGTTTACGTTTAATTTATGTTAAACGTACGTTTGTATATCTTTTGCGTTTTTTAGGTTTCTGATTGTACGTTTTTAACAACGTAGCTGTGACAGAACTATTACTATTCACATTCCTAGTGTTAGTCAATCAGATTCCTGTTTTTGTATATTCTATATCATTTCAGCACACAGTCGTTGTATTCAGGATATCACACCTCATCAGGACATAAACGATCCAAGGATATTTTAATTCTTGGTAAACTCACATTCTCTCCCGGGCTGTCGCCCTTTTATTATCTGTTACGGTTGACCGTTCACAAGCGGTTGATAAGTGTGACGGAGAAATAAGTTCGGGAGGAATCAAAATTTGGCGCCGCTGCCGGGGAGGTGTGCTGCGTATAACGTACTTGTGTTTTATATCTATCCCTTGTATAATATATATATATATAATATCATATTTTCATCCTAAAAACAATATAAAATACAAAAACATTTTTCCTTTGCACACAACTTGTCCAGTTTGATAAGTCCCTCAGTTACAACATTTGGTTGTTGGCTGTTTACAGTTGCTGAGCTCTGTCAGACCCAGATTCCCTTTCGAGGGGCGGTTGTAAGGAATTTTCTCTCTTTTGTACATATATATAAAACTTAAAAAAATACAAAAATATTTTCCATTTCTTTTTATAAAATCAAAAATCAAAAATATTCTTCTCGCTCTTTCTAAGTTTCTTTCTAAGATTCTTAGACTCATCTTAAGTGATGAATATTCATAATTCTGTGAGTGGCAATCCCACTCCAATTTCTCACCCAATCTCTGAGTGGCAATCCCACTCAGTTTCCCCATGAACAATTTAATTCGGGGTCGAGTCAAGCTAGTGACTTGGTTATCAAAAACAAGCCATTCAATATGGGTTTTCACCCATATTTCTGTCTTTTTCTCCTTTCTATCACCTAGTGTGGGGGTAATAACCCACCTGTTGTACATATAAAAACTTTGAAAATTGTAAATATTGAAAAAGAGAATAATTGTTGTGTTTCTACACTTAGCTAGTAATGTTATCTTTTTACGTTCTAAGTTTCGGCATAACAGCCGGTACTTTGAATATTGAGGACAATATTCATTTCTTAGTGTGGGGGGGAAATTCTGGCGAATTTGATCATAAATGTCCCCTTTTAGTCCCTTTTTCCCCCAAAATGGCCAAATTTTAAATTTTTTTTTAGTGGAAGTACTATGTACTAAACACAACAAATGGTAATCAGTCCACCATGTCTAACACACATAAGGATTGGCTAATCCAGGAGCAAACGGCTCTTGGTAAAGATTTCTCAAATCCGTTTATATGGCTTGCAATTTGCCCAAAATTGTATGGTTCTCAACTCACCATATCCTAATAAGTGAAGAGTTGGCTAGCCCGCAAGGTTTATGGCTTGTGGTAAAGGCAGTGGAAAAACCATAATTGGTATTCAGCTCACCAAAGATAATCCTGATAATTTATCTAAGAGTTGGCTAGTCCAGAAGGGTACGGCTTCTGGTAAAGACTAATCAAATCCGTTTACAGCTTATGATTTGCTCAAAATCATTTGGTTATCAGTGTACCAAGGTTCTTACTTGAACTGAAACATTTGGCTACTCCAGAAGTGATGGCTTTTGGTAAAGAGTTTTTCAAATCCATTAAGTTTTAAATAAAAGATTGCTAGGGACTAGCAATAGTTTAGTGTGAGGGATTTGATATGTGTCTAATTACACATATATTTTATACTATTCAAACCCACAAAACAACCAAAAACACACAAATGACTCACAAAATGTTATAAATATCATTTAAATGTGTTTTTATGTGATTCAGGTACAAAAGATTGAAAAACAAGTGAAAAATGATCAATTTCACAACAATTGTCGTTTTCAGTCCCTGGAGTTACACAATTGGTAAAACTAGTCCCTAAATGTTTTAAATGAATGAAAAGTCAACTTAAGTCCTTGGGAAATCAAAAATGTTCACAAAACATCCCTGGATAAAAGTTTACACAAAATGGCAATTTTTACCCCTCAAGTTACAAAATTGGCAAAAATGGTCCCTGGGTATTCAAACTTGGAAATTTTACAAAATATACCCTTGTACTATGCATAAATTACAATTTGGAACTCTATTGATAACTTTTGGGGAAATTACAAAACAAGTCCCTAAAAAATCCAAATTTACGTTTTAGGTCCTTTAAAGTTTTAAATATAAATAAAATACAACTTTTGGTCCTTGTGTAATTGTGTTATGGCAAGTTTGGTCCTCATATGAAGTTTGGAAAAGTATCATGATGAGTCCCTGAAGTTTGGAGAAGTTACACTTTTGGTCCTTGTTATCTACATAAACCAAACGGACCTTTTATGTTATTTATCCAAAATCCAAGCCCAATCCTAACCCAGCTGGCCCAAAACCCTTGACCCGGCCCCCTTTGATATACCACTTCGGTCAACGCAAGTCAAACCAGGCAATACCGCCCTCCACTGTAGACTTCCCTCTCCACCCCTGTAACACCAAAACCAGGCATGGTTTCTCCACATTTTCAACACCCTCTCCATACCATGTCCCCTCCACCTTCACTAACACCCAAAACCCATTAATTGATTGAAACCAACTCATTAATAGCTCTAACCTGCTAAAGACATTTTTGGCGCCAAAATCCAAATGTATGGTTCTGATTGTTTTGGCTCATCCAATGGCTACAGATGAAGTGGGATATGCTCAGAGTACTAGTGGAAGGATTTTTGGGTATAAAAGGAAGCAAGATAGAGAGGAGAAGGCACCTTGGCATTAGGCCATTGTCACGTAGATGTAGAATTTACTGCTTATCTTTAAATTCAATGTATTTTATTGCTTTCAATGATGTATTAAACTTTTCTAAAGCTTAATATATCATTATTTACAGTTTTATTGGATTCCATTTTAAATTTCAAGTTTCTAAATTTCATGTCATTTACATTTCCTTGTTGTTTGTAGTTGATTATATGGACTCTATAGGTCACATAAGCTCCTGACAAAGCTTGTTTGAGCTTTTAGAAACCTTTAATCAGTTGCAGTCTTTAAAACCAAAAATCATAAAAAAATAGAGAAAATCATTGAAAAATCAAAAATAGTGGGTTAATAAAGAAGATGATGAAGCAGGGGTGAATTTGGAGTGCTAAGGGTATTAGGAGCTTATTGGGAAGCTAATAGGTGTAACCTTGTCCTTGGTTCCATGTTTCTCAGTTTGATGCATCTTGTAAGCAATTTTCTTAATTTTCTGCATATTTACTGTTCATGTCTTTATGTGCTTTGATTTACATGTTTTGTTGTTTAGAGGTTGTTATTAAGTGTTTTCATAGTTTAAAATTGTATGTTTATGTATTAGTTTGTATTGTTGCTTAGATTTCATTTTTAACTGTGGGAATGGTATATTATTGATTCATGTTAATTGTTGTTATAAGTGTTGTTTTTCTGTTCAATTGTTCTTGTTATATGTTAATATGATGTTTGGATTCAGGCTCATGCTCATTTTCATTGAAAACCTTAAGAATCATGTGACAAGTGATCATTAAGGGACTGTTTGGATTGGGAATGACTTAGGGGATTGAGATGACTTGTGATGATTATTCCTGCACCTGTATGATCATTAGGTTATTGGATGGTTTGACAACCATTTAGGCTTGATGATTATGTCTTTTGCATGCATTTTCATTTACAAATTTCCCTCAGTTTTCACTGTTTGGTTGTTGTACATTTCTGTGTTAGAGGTTGTTAATAATATTGTTCTTGTTTGATTGTGTGTTACTGATAACCATATAACTCAGTCTATTAATCACATCTAGTTTCTATTTGAGTGTTAGTCAAATTTTCCTTTTAAAATGTCTAGTTTCTTGTCTGTTTTAATTCATATGTCCAAATTCCATTTATGTGTTTAAATGTTGTTAACCTTTGTTAATTTCTTGTTATTATAACTTTATATAACATATTTGTTTGATAGATTCAGATCAAAGTTGAGCTAAGTCAACTTTGATCATAAACTTAAAAAAAAGTCAAAATGTTGTTTTTCAGGTTTTTGAATGAATAGATAACTTTGTTATAGCTTTGTTATTTAGTTTCATGCTTAATCCTTTTAGGGTTTTATAGTTTTGTTGCTAGTATTGTTAAAAGTATTCTTGTTAATTTTTGTATACCATGTTTAAGTGCTTAATTCTTAGCTCATTTATACCTGTTTTTGCCCTGTATCAGGTTCACAAGTCCATTTTCACAAGCTTGTAGCTTGTTGAATATTGGATTTGTGCCTGTGTATGTTGTTGTTAAGTGTTGCCCTGGTGGCTATTTGGTTATGTGTATGCTTGTTTTTCTTTTATTAGCTTAATCAGGTAGCTTATTACACCCCAACTTTTTGTTCCATCTACTCACTTCACTGAAGCAAACAGTGAAGTGAGCTGATTCTTATAAGCTTTTAACAAGCTCCTTACTGAGCTTGAGTTTGTGACACTTGGCTTTTCACAAGGCCAAGCTATCCATATCAATGCCTCAATGTGAGTTGAGCTTATTAGAGCTTATTTGATAAGTAATAAAGAGCTTGTATGTTTGATCATTCACAATAATGGCCTGCTTATGCAGTCCATTTACACTGTTTCCACAAGCTCACACCAAGCTCATTAAAGATCCATGGGTTGAGTGGTTTAGCTTTTTGAGAAGCCAAGCTACCCAGCTTCATGATCCTACTCTTCAATTTCATGTTGCAGCTTATTAACCAGGGCTGCAATGAGCTTCTTGTTTGTCCCATTTTTCTAAGTGTCCTGGATAGCCATCTTACTCAGTCAAATGGGAGACTTTTCATAAGCTTACTACAAGCTCACTAGTGGACCCCACTAGGTGAATTTGAGCTTTTTGGAAAGCCAACCAGCATAACTGGCAACTCCAATTCACAACTTGGGTTTTTAAGCTCATTCACTGAGCTTAATTGTGCCAACTAAAAAGTTGCAGGCCATGGTTGGGACTGTTTGGAACTGAGTGCATCAGGGAATTGCTTATTTGCTTATTTTGAGCTTATAAGTTAATTCCAGTGCACAAGCTTGTTCATATATGTATATTATACTTGTACAAATATATTTTATACTTTGTTTTTTTAAGTATGGAGCTTATTACAGGTTCTTTGAAGCCTCCATTCCATCCAAGTCAAGCCTTTGGCTTGACTGTCTAAACCATAAGCTCATGCTTATAAGCACTTCTCAGTGCTTATTTTATAGCTTTTTTTAAGCTTATTGTGAGCTTATGAGTCCACTGTGAGCCCATAAGCTCAACTGAATGACTCATAAGCTTATGATCAGCTTATTTCTTAGTTTGCACAGTTCCATTTTCTTCACACATGTATAATATTAGTAGTAAATAAGTCCAGAAAACAGAAAAGCTAAAAAGAGTCACTTTTCAAGCTAAAGTAATAGCTTCTATTTGGAGCTTTTGCCCATTAGTTTATTTTTGCACATAAGCTACCATTTTTATATTTTTCTTAGATTCCTAGATTTATTTTATAATTTTGTAAAAAGTTTCAGATTTTTCCTTAATCATTTAATATTTTTAATAAATCAATAATAGATTTTAATACTTAATAATAGTAAATAATCTATAATAAATAGAATAATTATGTAAAAAATACATTTTCAGTTTCATTAATTATTTTATGATATTTTAGATTTTTCAGATTCTTTATTTCATTTATTTAAGTTAATTTTAGATTTTCTTGTTATTTAATTCATTATTAAATACATTTAATTCATTTTTAATTTATATTAATTAATTTAATAGTGTAAAAATTTATTTTTATTTTCTAATAATTTTCTTATCTTTTTAGGATTCTAAAAATATAGTTTTCACATTTGTGGGAGTTGTATTGGACTGAATTCACGTTTTTATTTTGTACGTTTACATAAATTTAGTAAACGTAAGTTTTTAGATTTTAATCATTAAACAATTGTAAAAATAGAATTAAAATGACTTCAAAATTTTGATATGTTTTAATTTCTTAGTATAATTATTTATTTTCCTTTTCCTGTTTTATTTTGTTTGTGTAATTATTACATATGTAAATATGTATTTGTTGTTTCAGATTTTTTTAGTTTTCTTTACTTTCATATATTTGTATATTATAGTTTAATATTTTAATTATATTTAATTTGCATTTAAGTCGCCTAGACATGCAAATCCCTACTATAGTTATAATCATTTTGTTTTATTACGTTTACGTTTAATTTATGTTAAACGTACGTTTGTATATCTTTTGCGTTTTTTAGGTTTCTGATTGTACGTTTTTAACAACGTAGCTGTGACAGAACTATTACTATTCACATTCCTAGTGTTAGTCAATCAGATTCCTGTTTTTGTATATTCTATATCATTTCAGCACACAGTCGTTGTATTCAGGATATCACACCTCATCAGGACATAAACGATCCAAGGATATTTTAATTCTTGGTAAACTCCCATTCTCTCCCGGGCTGTCGCCCTTTTATTATCTGTTACGGTTGACCGTTCACAAGCGGTTGATAAGTGTGACGGAGAAATAAAAGAAGGTAGTTCGGGAGGAATCAAAATTTGGCGCCGTTGCCGGGGAGGTGTGCTGCGTATAACGTACTTGTGTTTTATATCTATCCCTTGTATAATATATCCAAAACCAGAGACTGGTATTTCCATATTTTTCAACACTCCACTTGCCTCACCATTCCCTCACCTTACTTTGTCCCCCTCCACCTCCACATCTTCCCAAAAACCATTAATATCAAAAAACCTGCCTTAAGACTATTTTGGCGCCAAAAATCCACTTGGACGGATATGATGAATTAGAGAGATCCAATGGCTGGAAATTGGTGGGAAACAATCAGAAGATGTGAGAGAAGCCTTTGGCATATAAAAAAGGAGGAGAGAAGCATAGAAAAGGATGAGTTAGTGTAATTTAGTTTTAGCTTATGTCGTTTTCAGTTTTTAAGTTTTCCATTTCAAGTTTAAGCTTTCAAAGTGTTTTGTAATCTTATTTCAGTGTATTAAGAACTTAATTTCAGTATCAATTTCAGTTTGTTTTCATAAATTCAGTTTATGTCAATTTCATGATTAAATTCTCATAATTTGCAAAAGTTGTTAATGGTTGTTGTCTTGAACTCAAAAGCTCTTATAAGCTTTGAGAAACCAAAAGAAAGTAAGTTTACAGTTAAAAAGAAAAATTTCCAAAAATACCAAAAAAATTAGTTAAAAATAAAAAATCTGTGGAAGTGAAGATCAAAAGCTGAAGAATGTTGGTTATTGGATTGATTCTGGTTTAGAGCTTAGTGGTAAGCATATAGGAATGATTATGTGATCTCAGTTCTCAGTTCTCAGTTTTCTGTTTTGTACCTAAACTCAATTTGTAAGCCATTTATTTGCAATTTGCATTTTCTAGAATATGTGTTTAATTTCTGTTAAATTTAGCTTAATAATGTTTGAATATACTTATTACAAGTTAATAAATAGATTTCTTGCTTTAAAAACTTGTTATAATGCTTAATGCTTCGAAACTGCCTTCTAAAGGGGTGTTTGGATCAACTTAGTTATTGGTGTTAAAAGGCATCTGTGTCATTTCTTGTTATTGTTCCATGTCACTTTAGTATTAAATAGCTCATTTCATGCATAAAACATAGTCCTTGTTTGCTTAAAAGTCAAAAGTTACTTGAATTGCACTTTACAGTCCACTGTTGGAAATTTAGAAGACATAATCATGCATTCTAGTGTATAAGTTGTCTATATAGCTTAAGTAAGTCTTATAGTAGCTTATTACATCACATTCAGTCATTAGAATCAATCACAAGTTCATAAAAGTCAAATTTCTAGTGTAATAAAAAAGTCAAAATTTCTAAATACCCGTTTTTGAATAAACTTTGGAATTTTATTGTGTGCTCATTATTAAGATTTAGCTTAAATCCTTTTGGGATATTAAAATTTAGCTGCTAAAATAAATTAGAAAAATACTAGCTTGTATTTTATTAGCTTATAAACTGCTTATTTTCAAGCTTCTTTTAGACCCCTTGTCTGAAAAGTGTCCTGTGCATACTAGTCTAATTTGTGCTTATTTAGATACTGCTTAGCGCTTATTTATAAGTATTTGTGCTTATTCAGTTGTAATTCTAGCTTGTAATCATTTATCTAGTTTTTTCTTAGTTAGCCCTTGCTTATTTAGAAGCTTATTAGTAACTTAGCTTAAAAACTTATGCTTATTTCATTTTTTTTGCACAACTGTTGAGAACTTCAGCTGATACAGCGCTTATTATTCAGTTTTATAAAAAGTTTCAGTTGTGAAAAGTGTTTATTTTAGTGTACTTAATAAGTTTGAAAAAGAAAAATCGAAAAAAAAAATAAGTAAGAAAAAGGCAAGAGGTGGGATTCGAACCCAAGACCTCCTGCCCAACAGTCCACGCTCCAACACACAGCACCAAACCCAACTCGCCATTGGGTCTTTATTGGTTTTAATTTGCAAAATTAATCCCTTAAGGACTCTTTGGCAGTTTTAACCATAAGCCCATTTTAGCTTATTTAGTGCTTATTTTCTAAAGCAACCTCCAAGTTTTTTATTTTTCTTAAGACCAGCATTGTTTAAAGTATTTTTTGTGATTTTTTCAGATTTTTCTCAAAATGTTTAGTATTTTTAATTAATTAATTAGTGTAAAATAGTATTTAATTCGTAATAAATAATTTAAGAGTCGAAAAAATACCCGGCTTTTTCCTAAAATTTTCTTTTGTCATATAGTACGTAATAAAATTGTTTTTACACTTGTAGGACTTTTATTTCATAAATTTTACGTTTTGTCTTGCGCTCCAGCGTAATTTTTATAAATAACGTACGTTTTCATTTTAAATCTAGTTTTTAGATAATTTGAGTTTACGTTTTAGTTAAAATAGTTTATTTAAGTCATTTTATTTTATTAATCACAAAAACATCAATATAAAAATAGTGATAGCGTTTATTTAATATATTTTATCTTTTTAATTTTCTTAATTTGTATTTAAGTCGCTTTAATTTATAAACTCATTCAGTAGTGTAATTTCTCATCAAACCTTTACTGATTACTATCCTTAGTGAATAAGCACAGATACTTGAAAAAGTTTAATCTAAGAGAGGTCCTGAATTCACGTGGGAACGTGAAGCGGAAATCAAGCGAAAGTATCCTCATCTCTTTTCAATCCCAACATGTAACCTGAATTGAATCGCGAGGACGCAATTCCTTTAAGGACGGTAGTCTGTAACATCCCGCAATTTTTCAAAACATGTTTGTTACAAGGAAATATTCTTACTTTTCATTTGCAAACTCTTTCGAGCTCATTTGATGTGAAAACGAGAAGTTATCTCGTGAAACGTGAAAAATGCACACAACGCGTACTGGCACAACCAACAATTCGATTTAATTATTATATCATTTGAGTGAAACTAATCGTGTGAATACTCATTTTTATTAGAAAAATTATTCTGAACGCGACGATTTTACTTTCGTGAGTTGAATTGATCGTTTGCTAGTCCAAGCGATCCCCGAAACACTTAATCAAGAAATTTTACAAATATTACAGTTATAGCCCCTGGAATAATATTTAACCACAACCCTTAACTTTAGGTAATGTACAAATTTGCCCCTGCACTATTCTCCCATGTATAAAAGTATTACTAGGGTTTTCCTAACCCTAAATGCACACCCACTCACTCTCTCTCCTCTCTACTGTTCCGGCGTCGCACCACCTTTCTCCGGCTGCCGCCGCCGCTGCTCCAGTTGCCACCACTGATGTGTACCACCGTCGTTTCAAGATCGTGTTTAGATACGGGTTTTGAACGAGATGATTAGCTCGCACTTAGGTTGCTGTGGTATGTGTTTGCATTCGTGTATTCGCCTCAGCCACTCATCTTTCTCTCTCGAATGGTTTGGTATGTCAAATGTAAGACTCGTCTTATATTACTTTGCTTCTAAACCGATTATAAGATCGTTGTCGTGTTTTCGGGGATTAATAACGGGTTTAAAAATGAATTCAAAATGTATTGATGGTATAAATTCGTGTGGGGATAATGGTTAAAATGGTGTCGTGGTTTTGTTTTACTCTCGGGTCGACCCATGTGAGTCGACCCATGTGAGTTTGGGTCGAGACCCTCTTGGGTCACAGCGGATTAGTGCGAACTTGTGATGATTAATTTCTACTTGTCAGTAATTTGATTTAACGAGTATTATTTAGATTGTGTTATCGTGTTCATTTTGAATTTATTACTTTTGGTTCGTAAAACCCATGGCTTATTTAGTGCTTATTTGATCCTAGTTATTTGAGTCTCGTGTTAGTCTCGGTTTGGATTTGCTTATTATTTGTTTTGGTCTATTTCGCAAAAACGACCCATAAAGGGCGTTTGTTCATTTCCTGTGAATGAAAACAACCCACTTAGGGGTGTGTTCATACAACTTATTATTGTTTCCAGCTTATTTGCTTTGCGACTTAATCAGGATTTATTTTGGTGAAATGGTAAAACTCATGAGCAGTAATGCTTATTTGACTTTTGGTAAAAGCTTAAATTGACTTTTGATTAGAAAGAGCAGCCGTAGGGTGTTTTGGTTTTTTGCTTGTTTCTTGGTCTTGTTTTAACAGTGAACACCAAGGGTGTGTTGTTTACTTTGTTTTCATCTCGGCTAAATGTCACACCCCCAAATTACCTGTTTTGCAGCGGAATGGAATTCCTGGGGATTGACTGTCATAGCATCACAATCACAGTTATATTGAACGACCTAAAGTGTCGTTTGGAAAATACATCGTTTGATTTAATAAAATAATCAGAGTTACAACATAGGTCCCAAAAGTTTACAAAGTTTGCGGAAATATAAATATATTACAAGTCCAAACGATGGTTTTGAAAGAAAATGCCATAATGTGCAATGATGTAAGTCGACGCCGCGACTCAAAAGGTGGTTCTTTAACCATGCCATGATGATAATGCCTTAGTTACCTGAAAATACATTGCTAAAATGGTCAACAATAATGTTGGTGAGAAATCATAGGTTTATGTAAATGTATTATACGACTACGCAAGTATATATCTGGTATGACAATCATGTCACATAAAAATGTTACTGGCATGACAATAATGTCACAAAAAAAATGTTACAATTGCTTAAGCGCATGATACCGAAGCTCCGACTGATGTACGCCCCAACAGAGTGTCTTGCCAAACAACTCTAATAATGTTTATGAATGAAATGCATCCGTATGACTAGTTGGGATTCACCAACCCGGATGGAGGCGTCACCCTCGATAGATCTATCCACTCACACACGCTTCTAGGAAATTAACGGCTCATACATTTGAAATGGGGACTTTTAACTGGCAACGTGTAACTCAAGCAATGTAAATGAATTTAACATACTTGGTATCGTAATAAAATGTTGTGCAATGTATTCTCCCCCATAGGTTTGAAATAATGTAAAAACTTGTAAAACGGGGCTATGAAAACTCACTTGATAAACTGGTATGATGACAAGAGTGAGTACACTGAGATGTATCGGGATACTTTAACCGGGACCTATTACGAATGATATGATATGTAATGAGTTGCAATGTAATGTTATGCATGCATTTCGTATGTTATTTATACCATTTGCGAGTTTTGAAAATAATACTTATCGTCGAAAAATACTCTTTTGACGTCTTGACCATTCAAAAATGACTTTACAAGTATTTACGTCAAAATGTCATCCTACAATGGTTTCGTAATGATTTATAGTGAAATTATCACTTTTCGACGTAAAATAATGTCGTCGGAAATTTCTTGAAAATGACAAAAATGGCTTTGAAAAACGAGCCGTAAAACGGTGTACGTCAATCGTTAGGAAACGAACTCGACGGTTTTGGAAAGTTTGTATCAAAATCTAGAAGTTTCAGTTCAGGAGTTTTCGACATAAAGGTCTCGAACATAAAGATAATAAGGGTTAAAGATGGTGATTTTGTCTAAAATGTTGGTTAAAAATGAGTTTCGGCCAAGTTTAAACATCCATAAATAATTTATTAAAACTCCGCTATACAAACGGTCAATTGTTTTGAAAAATATGCTCGGTGATCTTGATTTTATTAGAAGACATTTCGTTCCAAAAAGTTCCACATCCACGTTAAAAACAGCCTTAAACATGGTCGTTTTAGTTACCGTAACACTTGTCTCGTAAAAATAATATAGTTTTTCTGAAAATATTAGTTACGGAAATTTTATGAAAACGTATATATCTTTGTCGTTTCAAATCCGTTTTCTACGTATAATACGTCCTTAGCTTCGTATCAAAGTATACTAATATATTTTTGATAAGTCGAAATAATTTGTAAAGCTTAGGACTCGTTTTTGACTCGTACAAACCAAAAATAGGTTGCTGAATTTTCTGAAAAATATATATTTCGTCGTCAAACTTGTAAAATCCATAACTTCTTCGTTATAACTCCGTTTTTATCCGTTCAAGCGGCCACGGATTCGTTTTAAAGTATATTTTCTAAATATCAAGGCCAAAATTTCGTGCCTACTGTCGGATTTTCCAGAAAATCAAAACAAGGACAGAACACTTTTTATACTTATCGAAAATAGTTTTTCTCGTACTAAACCTATTCTAATCCCTTCAAATCAACTCCAAAGCTAATCTAATCCTACCATACACCTTCTTAGGGTGTCATGGGTTCCTAAACATCATCAAGACCAAAGTATACCAAGGGGATAATTATAGGATGACCTTATATATATATATATTTCTAAAAATCATGTAAAAATGGTATAAACAACACAAATCATGCATGCTTGCTCCAAATATGAAGAGATACTTATGAAATGAAAAGGAGATATGAAAAATATTAATGATATGCTTACAAGTTAATATGATGAGGTGCAAGGAACAAGGTTTAGCCTAAACACTCTAGGTTTTTATTTCAAAACCTTATAAAGAGTGTGATCTAGATTGTAAAAACACTTGAGCTTGAAAAATTGATGATCCCTTGTGAAATCCTCTATATGGCCGGTTAGGAAGGAGAGAACAAAGAGAGAAGAAAAAGTTTTATCAACTTGAATTATGAGAAGAATGAAATGAGATGAAAGAGTGAAGACTTTTAAGCTTGAGTATAGATCTATACTATCAAAGACATGAATTACCAACTCAATAAATGCTAACCCTCCCCTTGTCGGCCAAGGGGGAGGGATTTGAAAGATTATATTTTTTTTTTTTTTATAAAATGTATTGTGTAAATATTTGTGTAATTTGTAAGAAAAGTGTAAGTAATTGTGTAGGTAGAATTAACTTGTAAGGTAATTGGTAGCTTGTAGGTAAAAGTAAATTTTTAATAGATCAAAGAAGAGTATAATGATATTATAAAAATTGTAAAAATACATTCCTTGTAAAAATTGAGTGATAAAATAATTATCGAGTAACTTTTAAGAAAAACGTCGTAATAATATAACTTTAACGATTTATATACAAAATAAATTTAAAACACTAGGTAAACTCAAAATATAGTTTTTATAAACTAAATGTAAGTATAAAGATATCTCGGGATCATTTTTGAAAGTAATGGATTAAATATACAAAATAATAACTCACGCGATAACGTTTATTCAATATAAAAATTACGCGGTTAATATGAAATGCAATGTCATGAATGAACTAACGTGATGCAAATGATGTTAATGAAATGTAGACTAAACTTAGTCCATATGAAATGTACGTGATGTTATGATCATGAATTCGCCGCTAAACCTTAAAGGTTACGCGAATTTGGAACAAGTAAACCAAGTTTACGATAAATGTTGAAATTGTGAAGCATGAATTGTTTCGAAAAATGACCTGAAATTGCGAGTTGTCACACTAAACATCAACCGCCAAGAGGTGTTGGTAATTTGCCCTTGTATATTGATTATGTTGTGTGTGTGTGACTTATGGTTAAGACTAACTAATGGGCCGAATGTCCATTAAAACATACGAGTGTGTTTGGTTTTCTTGTAAACATGGGCCAAAGCCCACTAAGTTTATAATTGGGGTGTGTTTGTCTATTCTCTTGATGGGCTAATGAGCCCACAAGCTATCAATAAAAGGTGTTTGGTTAATATTAAAAATGTTATGAATTAATTAACATGTATTTTACGAACATGAAATATCGGACTAACACGTATTTATTTGTTTGATCATTTGGTACGTTTCGGATAAGCTTTTGAGATTTTGTACTCGATATTTGGGGTTGTGATTTGGATACGGAGCATGATTTGACATTGGATATATATAATTAGACTGAGATTATTATTTTGTACTATTGGACAATTATTGGATTTGCATCGACATTTATTGGACATTGGGCAACTTGGATTTATTGGACTTGAAACGAATATAATATATTAGACTCATTACGAATTTAATATATTTGATTTGGAACGAATACAATAAAGAAATACTGTCTAATAACCAATGAATACTTTCTATTAAATTGTTTTGAGGAAATTGATTTTAATAAAGTCACGATGACTTGGGAATATTGTATAAATGGATGCGTCATGCCGAAATTTATAAAACACTCTAAACTTCTATTTTATAATCAAATCTCCTTTATTAAGCCTGACAAAAATCGAAAAGTATAGTTTTACTTAATTGAAATATTAACTTGTGGTTTTTTTATAAACGCAAAATGGCTTTTTTAAACTATTTGGGATTGTTGAGTAAACACCGAAGCTTATCAATTGACTTATTTTATTGATGTAATTATGTGTCGTTACTTCCTCGACTTCTTACTTGTTATTGTCTACTCGACGTGAGTCTTTGGCAATACTTCTTGACTATTCTTTCATAATATATTGGGATATATATTATACTTTGGTATGAATTACATTTGGGATATGTATTATACTTTGGCGTGAGTTGCATTTCGAGTCTATGCTTTCTTAACACCACACGAAACGTTGATACTAAATTTTTTGCGATATTGATACTGGACTTTTGAAATTATTGATACGAGTATTCCACGAAAACTAAGACACATTGTCTTTTGAAAAATTCATTTCCTTTGCGAGACGTATTATGAGATAAGTCGTATACTATTAGGTTGTGCCAATATCGTACCATTATGCCTGTACTTTTTGGACATCGTTGTGCCTTTCTTCGTGATACGGTTGTGTTTACTCCTCAATGCTATTTGTGATAATTGTGATCCTTGCGTTGCTTTATTTGAGGTGAGTTCATGGCCCCTACTTTTACTTGTTTTATAACCGTTTTGGGGGAGAATACATGCTTGTTTTTTACTAAATGCAAATGCTTGATTGATTTGAATGCACCATCGATAACTTGTTTTGATTAAATGCGTGATGTGGTTGAATTGAATATGCTTTTATGTAGACACAAGAGATTGATTTATATGAAATGTTTTGATTGGACTTGGAAATGTTTTTGTGAACTATTACGTGTCAGGTTAAGGTTAGAAACCCAAACGCTGTTATAAAATGTTAAATCATGGCTCAGGATAGTGCGAGTGTTATAAATAGATCTATTGGGAATGGCCACCTCGTCCCGATTGGCGATGCCAGTGCAGTGGACGTATAACATGTCAGATGTTGTGTTTGATTAGAGACAGTTACGACTCGTGATGTCTAGTGTTAGTTTTATGACTTAGCATGCGTAATAGTTAAGCTTGTGTATGACACTATATGCGTTGTAGTGTTTACACTTTTGATTTGATTTGATATGGTCCAAGATGTTGCTTTATGAACTATTTTGCGGATATTTGTTTTGATACTGTGAGTTAGGCAATGTGAGCCTATGGTAAATTTTGACTTAATTGTGAACGATTATTTGTACTCGAAAACCTTGTGGTCCACATTACTATTTTATGAAAGGTAAATAATGTTTTCTCGACATTGTGGGTGACACAATGGTCGAAAAGCTCTCTTTTGGAACTTGAACGTTTTACGCAAACCTATAAACTCACCAACCTCATGTTGACATTTTTAGCATGTATTTTCAGGTATTGAGGCAATAGCTTATCATTTGGAGGCGCTTGGCAATGGCATGGCATGGTCATAGTCTACTCCGATATTTACATTTGGGACCGCTTTATTATTATTATTGGCATGTATTCCGCACAATTTTTGAATAATGTAAACTTTATACTTTTGATTATGAAGTTTCTAAATGTAAACCCGTTGTTCTAGACTTTGTGTTGAGATACCAATTTAGTAGGACCCGCGACATAATTTTCTGTTGCGGCCCATTTTCAGAGTGTTACAAAGTTGAAGTCATCAATCTGTAAAACGCCCTTTTTATCATGGAAAGTATGAAACGTCCAGTTATACATCCACTTCATCCGAGAATATCAAAATCTGAAATTAATACTACAAAATTAGTTATGGATAATCTAAAATGTTACACTGATATCATATACTCGATGTAGTTAAAGTTAATAAAGAAAAACATACCATATTAATGTCCTTCGTGACAAAGGGTATTCAGGGCTATGTTAGTGGAGTATGTTTTCACTGTTGTGATGGCCCCTCCATCAGGTTCAAACAACATGACATTATACTCCCTACCTAGAACAACCTGAGTAAACACCAACCACTGACCAGCTTCCATTTTCAAGTCTTCAACCAGTTTCACCCAACCAAACCCATACAGGAACGAGTGTACATATCGACCATACACATCTTTTAAACTTTCCATAATTACTTCGTACTCAATAGTGTTACTAGTAACCATGACCGACTCTGTTGGGGTTGGACTATTTAAATATCTTAGAAAATCTTCTAGCAATGACTGTATATAAAGAGATGTGTCTATAACTGGCACTAAATATTGCCAAAACTGAGCGCTTCCTGGTTCGTAATTGTGAAATTCCTCCCATTCTCGTTGTAGCAAGTTACATAAAAGACGTCCTCACCCTCTTCTACAAAATGCATGTAACTAACATCACATGGCGTGAGGTTGTGCATAACAAAATCATTCCACCTAGGTCCCTCAACCGCACAGAATAACTCTGACACTCTCTTAACACTGACTTTCCATCAAACGCACGCACAGTTAACTAGGTAAATAGAATGATTGCCATTATAGTAACCTCCTAAAACGTAGTCCTTATGCAGTTGATGTATGTCAAAATTAATTTTTAAACATTATGAATTTCTTAAAACTAATTTCTTACTGAAATAACACTTAAATTCATATATATGGTGTTAACTTACAAATTCATCCAAAAGCTCATCAGCATCGTCCGTCGTGCACACAAATTGATTGCCATACATTTTTATTGCATTAACGATTAAGATTAACACAAATAACGTTTGAATGAAATTAAAAAAAATATATATATATGCTTACCTGCTGTGTATGTTGATTGATTTTGCATGCCTGCTAAGTTTCGATGGTATGCTTTTGTGGGTGTGTAATTTGATCGGTTGAAGGAAGATAGAATCTGTTTGTGTGTGTGATATTATCAGGTTATACGCGACTAAGTTTGTTTGCGAAAAATGTCCTCGTCGATTATCGTGCCAATGGGTAGCAGGTGGGTGTTAAAGGCGGGAATAATGAATTGACGAAATTACCCTCACATGCAACGCATGTGGGGACTAACTAACGGGGTTTAGTAACGAGCGTTAGCCAAAATCTTGAATTTGCAAATACAGTAACGGTTCAAGGGCTAAACTCGCAAAAAATATAATATTAGGAACATTCCTCGCAAAAATTAGAAAGTTTAAGGACATTTTTCGCAGTTTGCTCAAAGCTTGAACTAAATTAAAAGTAACGCAATTTAAAGCACGAAACGTACCCTAGATAATCAACCAAAACAAACGTACCTTAGATAATCAACCAAAACGATTAGCATATAATAACATCACCATAGTAACTTATTTAATTGATTAATTGGTTAGTTAGTTAATTGAAAATGAACTAAAGGGTTTTATTTCTTCTTAAAGAAAAAATCTATTATCAACGAGATTAAAAAGAACAAGGTTAATTTGAAATATCTAATACTTGCCCTTCAAGAATGTCTGAATTTCGTATCTCTTTTTATTTTATTTTAGTTTGTTTGCAAAACCGTATAACATCATAATTTTGTACTAGGAGGGTACCCTGCAATTAAAGTTTTCGGCAAATAATGTTTTATTCATTACACATGTTTAACAAATATAATATGAAAGGTTGTAATATAAACTTTAACAAACTCATGCGGCTGATTCTGAATTTAGTTAAACCTAAAGGGGCAATAATAGCATTTACCAAGTGAAGATTACATAATTTTGTAGAATTTTTTTTTTTTAACTATCTTATATATGCACAATGTAAAAACCCTTACTTGGACGAATATTGTAACTATATATTTTGCACGGGCATTGTAACTACTAGTATATATGTATATTATACATAATATTATTAAAAAATATATATATTTAACAGCCTCGTGTATATATACATGGGTTTAAAAATTACTTTAATAATATTGTTTTTGCAGTGACATATGACTTCGTTAATTATGTGGAGGAAAATAAATAAACAAAAATACGTGTTTGTCAACTCGACCCATCTCGTTTCAAAATGTACTAAAATTGATCCGTTTTGGACAATAACCAATCTTGACTATGTAACCACCTCAGCACAGCAAATCTATATCCATAGTATGCAATATACAAGGGATTTGGTTCATGGGGCTGAGGTTCTCTTTTATCCTTAAAGATTGGTGAACAGACCAGAATTACAACTTTAAGAATGTAACAAACACTTTGGTAAAGAAACTACAAAATCAAGATAATTTGAAAAATAAACGCAAAAATGTTGAATAATAATAAGAAAAAAATGACACCATTGTTATCTTAGCTCCAAGGATCATCCCACCCATTAGGACCCCCACTCTTAACGAAACCCATGATGGCCTCTACAGCTTCGGCGGCTCTATTGGATAAAGAATGGTTTCCATGCTCTATTTCAACTTTCTCTGCACCCCCTAATGCTCTACACAATCTGTATTCAGAAGATTTGGACGAGATCAGTCATTTACCCAAGACATTCATAAATGTGGCAACACGGCATATTTACTTATGAACGGGGATTAAGGTTATGTTATATCTCTATTCTCTAACGAGTTGAATGGTTGACTCAAAAACATTTAACTAAAAAGGAAATGAGTCAAAGGGCAAAAGGTTATGTATTGCTGACGTAAACAACCTACTGCATTGTTTTAATCAAAAAATTAGATTATTTTTTTAACATACTTGTCACCAAAACAAAACAAACAAAATGACCCATTTTGACCCAACCCCCTTTTGACATGTTACCCAACCGGCACAACTCGCTCATTTTACCACCTCTAAAGTAAACTATTTGCGCAAGTGAAAGTAATAGGTCTGTGAACATGCCTTTCTGCCAAAGCTTTCTTGTCAACATAATCTGGTACATATTCATCGGCCATAGAATATAGTACCTGCATAATGATGATTATATGTGATTCAGATGCATCACATAATGAATTGATCCGGAATCACCAAATACTTCACATGGGCATATGCATACCTGGCAAGGTGTGTTACACATGTGACCAAGTCTCTGTTTAAGCTGATCATCACTGAGGTCTGAACTAAACATATCATCATCGCCCATGTATGCACAAAGAGAGTGAAATCTGCAGAATAACGGATACATCAGCTACAGAAGTATTCCATTATAGTAATCAACTTACCATCAAATCGACCAACTTAGTATCAGTTTTTTTTTTTTTTTTTTTTTTTTTTTTTTTTTTTTTTTTTTTTCTGTGTTCTAGCCAAGTAATCTTTCTAATAAAAATGCAAGTTCCGACATTTTTGCTATGTCTAGTAAAATGTTTACAATATATTTATCAAAGTTACCCAAAATATTATTGCATACAGACGCAAATTATATGCTATATGATATGTACGTATGTATGTGTATATAACTCTCACCTATAAGCAGTTATTGGGGAATCTGGATTTGCATCTCTCGGCATCAACTCTGAACCTCGACCTTCACTTATTAGTTTTGAAGCTAAATCAATCATCTCAGCAGTTTCAGGGAGAGTTGCTCTGAATTCTCGATCACTAACCGGAGCCTGACCAATTCAAATATATGTATGATCATATATCCATTAAGATTTCGTTTGATATTTAAATGAAAGTATACACATAAAGTCACAAAGTAACAATGGCAAACTGTTTTTTATTAACGCAATTTAAGATGTTATTATACAATTTGGAGACTATCAACATGTCTACAATGTTCAACACATTTTCTTTCTTATTGAAATGGTTAAGTTCTCAGTCACCTATTAGAGATGAAATGTAACCCACATCAACCCATTTATATGTAAACTGGTCGGAACTGGCACCTCTATTACAAATTAATGCAGTTTGAACTAAAATAAGAAGCACGTTGCGGATAGTACAAATTTTGATATTTGTAGCCAAAATCCAAACTACTAGCAAGCGTTAGCACACAGGTACCATCAAGAATACAATGACACTATTTGCATAGAATCAGAGGTGCATGGAGGAACTGATACCTGTAGAATAGCAGCACGGACAGCTCTTGAGCATGCTGCATTGGTACGCATGTAATGAACAATATCCTATAAAAGAAATAAAGTAAGTTATTCATTTAACCACTTATATCTTAGTTCTGGTTTAATTCAATTTCAAATTAAGAGAAAACAATACGCACTTACTTGACAGCCTGTACTGTGTCCAAGCAGCACTACGCCCTCTGAATCTTCTTTATTTATTAAGTAATTGATCAACTGGTCAAGCTCCGATGCATCCTACATTTATACATAAGAAAAAACAGGAATGAATGAACTTGATAGAGAAATAAACAAGTAAATGACCTGTAGCAGCTTTAATATCTGAGTGGTAATTTCGACCTATTCATGATGAATGGGTTGATTTGGGTCTTGCCAAATCTTATAGATGTCATGTCAAAATATTTGAATAAATGGTAGAGTGAAAGATCACTACAGAAAAATCATATAACAATTATCTTATTTATATAACCATCTCCAATGTAGCCCAGTGGTAAGGCGTCCTCAAAGTTTCGGAAGAGACCAAGGTTCAAACCTCGCTAGACTTGGGATGGCCACGGAAATACCGGTTTGGCCGCGTATGTCAGAGCCAAAGAGGCACGGTTTCCCCAAGTAAACTCAATAAGGATCCTTCTCCGTTTACCCGTTTTGTAAATATCTATTCATATAAAGCCAAACACTAATACAAATTTTCTTCTTCGATTTTGTTCATATAATACCAAAGATAACCTGGAATAATCAAGGAAGATGAATGAAGAAAGTGAAGAGTTACCTCTTTCAAGCTCGAGACACCATATCCACTGTAAGAAGATGAAAGCAAAAACTGAACCAGTGACCACTTTTCTTTATCCAAAGCAATTGCCAGCGGCTCCAAATATCTGCACAGAAATGACACTATTTAGACTTACAAACTTCATCGAACATTCAAGTGAAATCAACTTTACCTAAATGAATGTTCAAAACTAAGTTCTGCTCAATATATCTATACATACATCTTTAAACGTATAACATGTTCTGTTACTCCATATTATATCATTTTGAAAAGGGACAAGGGGGATGTGGCTACCATTTTGACCAGCAGTCTATCGATTCAATTATGTTTGATTACCTTTATATTTTTCTCCCATGATGTACTCTATATAATGCATGTGTGGCATGATCCATTTATTTGTTTACTAATATTTTGTAGACATTTATTCTTTTTACATTTGTGAATGATTTTACTTGTGCTAGCCTTCCCATTTTATCTCTGTTTACAAATCTCTGTCATATGAAATGAAAATTCTCAAGCTCACAGGATTGACTATAAGGACTTTCTCTTATGTGTCAAAATGGCCTTTGACCAGATAGTAATTTCTGTTCCACCAGTTGTCCTTTACCACTAGCCCACTATAACAATAAGAGATAAATGGATTATAGGTTTATTTTCAACTTCTGAGTTTTGTCGCCATTATGAGCTTTATGTGGCTTGTGCTATCTCCTAAGTTTGATTTGCCAGGATTCCACAATCCAAAAGTAACAAATGTCTATTATTTGTCACACAAGTGGATATTCTTCTTACAGACTTGGAAAGTATATGGTACTTTCTCTTTTTTTAATGGCTAGCACATGTACACCCTAATCGACACCTATGTCCGATGACTGGACTTCAATCCTCGCCACTTGGATGAGGCGCCTTAAATACACCTTGGGTACTATTGGGCTAACGGCCCATTGGTAGACTAAGGTATTTACTATAGATTCATCTAAATTACAAAGAAATTCAAGTATTATGACATTTAGAAAGAAGTCAATCATGGTAGGCTAGATCAAGCTACACTTAATTACCAAGTTTGTAGACAGAGAGGTTATAAACATCTAGGTAGACTTATGACCTTGAAAGAAAATATTCGTGAAAGACTTGAGCGATTTATTATTGCTCATAAAAGTGTCCGGCCCTAGCCCCTATTACAGATAGGTGACTTCCGAAGTACGCAACACGTTTCAATAAAAATATCTCGTGAAAGACTTATGTGATGTTACTATTCCTCATAAAGACCGGACTTGAACCCTCACCTTAGCCCCTATAAATAAGAGTCACAGCTAAAATACAAAATATTTAGTTAATAAACCAATTATGACTGCAACCATAAAGCTTGTGTCACCAGAACTAGCAATAAAGTAATAATCCTCACGAACTACATCAATCAAGTAGTTTATTTAAAATGAAACATAGCTACCTATTCATAAGGATAGTGGTTAGCCTTCTAACTATAGTATGGAACATCAAAGAAATCTTACAAGATGTTGCTCTATCCTAAATCAGAGTCTAACAAGCTTCTAATAATCTTGTCATAGGAACTTACTAAATTAATGTACCTTGATCTAGCCTACCATGCTTGAAAATTAAAAATAATTCCGTCAAGAAGTCCTTCTAAGTGTCTTCAACACTTAATTTCAGCAAATTCTATATATAGGCTTAGATCGTAGACTTAGGCCCAAAGGAGTATTACAATTATCACAAAAACTAAGTTGTAGCTGAAATACACATAAATGTGGGCTTCCTGGATGAAGGTACTTGAGACTTCTTGCGTTTTTTCATCCTCCAAAAAGTCATAGGCCCAACCACTTTTTCTATAGTGTCCTTCACGCATTTGAGTGGAATCACCAAAATCGTTTTTATTTTTTAATTTTTTATTGTTTATTTTTGAACGGCAAGTAACTATCTTACACTATACACACCACAAATCTATCTCACATGTCCTATGCAGGACCCCAACCATTTGGTTGGGGAGCTTCTCACACAACATTGGGTACCAATGGGACACAAGCCCTTTGGTGTAATCACCAAAGTCATAACATACTTGAGCTCTAGCACTTGGTCCAAACTTACGATTGTTTATTTATAATTAGAAATTATCATTCGCTATAACACCATTTCTTCCAATCTATTCACCATCAACGTGTCCCACATATTATATCTTGTTTAGCTCTGTTTATCATATAGGGTCTCTGTGTATTCCTCTCCGCATTCTATCAATCTTGTTCCACAAAGGGTTATATCGTTTTTTGCTTTTCGTAATTTGGTAACCTTATGAATTTGTTGTTGATAAATTAAACAATAATACAACATTCAAGTTAAGGAAGGCAAGATAACTACTGCCTGTGTGAACCTTCAGTCACATAATTTTTTTGTTTTCATAGTGTTTATGTATTTGTAAGGTTCTGTTTTAAAAGTAAGCATATCCAATAGTTCAGAATCTATCTGGTAAGCAACTGTAGTTCAAATAATAAATAAAAAACAATTAAAGGACAAGTGTTTATACATACTCCGTAGCCAAAAATCCATCTGTCAATCCGCCAATAAAAACGACTTGTTGCTTATAGTCTCCAGTTTTAAATGCAACCTGCGTGAAAAGTAAAGCATATCAATATCCATGTTAAGGAAATAAATGGTTAAATTAAGGGGATAGCATAAACATTACACAAACCCAACTAAAAGTGACATCCTTTCCAAGATAACTATCACTAGTGAACAAAAGGTTGACATGATAGTTGATTTAACACTTATGAGTCGTGTTTGATCAACTTTTAAGATGTTCATAAACAATCGAAGTGGAGACCATGACTTAAAACTCTTATCTGTATAGCTGCTTAGTGTTTCATCACCTCCCACTAGCAATAAGCTAGTGACTAAATAAAATGCTAGAACATATTCACATAACGCCCTGTTCTAAATCACCATCACATTGGCATTCCCATCGTAAATCTCAAAACCTATTAGTAACTTCCCGAAATTTTACCATCTAAATGAGCCATCCCACCACCAAACACTCAACGCCAATCACCATGTAAAGATTACCAAGCCCGTTGATCAAGTCATTATCATCTTAAGGAAAACAAACACGGAGTAACATAGAAAGAGAGTCGGCATACAAGCCAACATATGTTTATGTCTATTTATAATTCATTAGAAATAGTATCATGTGCCTAGAAAGTGGGAATTCAGATTGATATCAAAGTCTTCAAGAACCGAGTATAGTGACCACATAACCTTTAAACGCTTAAATGACCAACCGGATATATAGCATTTGAATTTGCTTCCGTTGCAATGAAACACTCAATAATCAGATGAATAGTTGGTTGAGTATTTGGAAATTCTGCTTATTTAAATATTCAAGACGTAATATAATCAGAATCGCATAAGCACTTTGAATAAGCAACTCCCAAACTACTTACGTCCCACCTTGAATAAGCATACAATTATAACTACTTTGCATCCATTTAAACACTCAAAGCGCTTTTCGGTAATAACCAATATCCCAAACACCCCCTAACCAAATAAAGATCCAATCTTTAATCACAATTTCACAAGAAACTTAACTACAAACAACAAATGACCTTAAAAAGTAACAATCTTTAATAATCTTTAAAAAGAATAAACCAAACTTGATTATTATACCTGAGCAGATTTAGGACCATACTTAAACATAACACCACGAAACTGACCCTTTCGATTAACCGGACCCACAGTGGGCCCACCGCTTCCTGAAAATACGGATTTACCGACCATGTTAAGGTTGTTGTTGGTGTTTGGTTTCCGACCAACACGAACAATGCCGGAAAACCAAGAAGTTGATGATGTATTAGATGGTGTTGCACGTGGTGATGAAGTTGGACTAGTGTTTGGATTCATGTTTTACTAGATTATTAATCTATAATTTTGATGATGATCCATTTATTGTAATTAAATAGGGTTTGTTTGTTGTATAAATTAGTGACAGTTATGTTGTTGACAGAAATGAGGTGTTCAAATAACATTTTAATTTTTTTCTTTTTTTTTTCTTTTAAAAAGACACTAATATATTGGAATTTTGGTGATTAAAGAGAAGTAACCTGAAAAAACACAAATACAAACTAATGAAAACATTTTTAAATTTGGTGATCCAAATATTAAGATCTTGATTATTTTAATCGCTTGATTTTGATTTTACACAAAAGTTGACGTATAGATGTACGCTATTTGACTGGGTTACTTTTCTCTCGTCGTTCAGAAGATGTGTACATGCATATCCAAACGAGTTTGAACTTGAACCTATGAAGTTTCTATTATTTAGATATACATAGTTTGACTGGTATAATTAGTGATTATTCTTATCATTTCTCCTGCGATCTCAAAATGTATACATTAATTATATGCTACATATAATGCATTTAACATTATCTTTTTTTTTAAAATTAAGATGTTATTAATGTGTTTTTCAAATTTATTGTGACATAATAAACTTATATAAGTCAAAAAGTTTCAAAATAAGCTACAAAAAATAAACTTGCGAAACATAAACCTAAAATGAAATAAGCCATATGCCGGTTATATAAGACGAAACAAACTCTTACTAAGATCTCCATCTTGGTAAATAGCAATGATTCACAATTGAATCCTTGCAAACATCAACATGACAACATCAATTGAAGAATGGGCCGGTAAGTTAGTGGACTTGAGTTGTGGCTTTATCAAGTGTTTAATGGGCCGGTAATACCCATTTGAAGACAAATTAAATAGTGGTGGGCTACTCCAATATTTCAAATTAATCTCAAAATCTCAAATCTATAATCGATGCAAGCCCAACGTTTTTAAATTAAAGAATACAGTAAAATCTAATAATCCTCCTCCATCGTAGGGTGTTCATTAGGGATGAGCACGGTACCGGTCCCGTACTGATCTCGTACCGAATTAGTGGTATCGATTTTTTTCCGAGCATAAATTAGAGTGGTACCGGTACTGTACCGAACGGGATTCGGATACCGATACCGGGAAATCAGGTTTTCCTCGCGCTTTTTTGGGAATTTCCCGATTTGGTACCGGTCCCGTACCGAATTAGTGGTCCCGATTTTTTTTCACCTTATTTAGTAGTCCCGGTACCGTACCGTATTTCAAGAATCGGTACCGTTTCGGTACGGTTCCGGTTCGGTTCCAGGATTCGGTCTGAAATGCTCATCCCTAGTGTTCATAGGTTCGGTTATCGGGTTATTCGGTTCAGTTAATTCGGTTAAAAAAAATTTTGGGTCAAACCGAAAACCGAACCGAACCGAATTCAATTTGACTCAACCGAACCGAATAACTGAAAACCGAGCCCTTATAACCGAAAACCGAACCGAATAACCCGAATTACATAATTTTAATTATTTTTTTATTTAATTATATATATTTTTAGTACAACATTTATTTTCAAACTTAAATAATGATATATTTATACTAAAAATGAGTTTTAGTAATTTTTTTTATATAAATACATAAAAAAATATTATATTTATAAAAAAAAGGAGTTTTAGTACTTTTTTTTCATATAAATACATAGAAAATATATATATTTATAAAAATTCAATTTTTGGTTTTCGTTGCCATAATCATATCCAAACTGATAACCGAATATTTAGTTCGGTTCGGTTCAGTTATGATCAATTCGGTTCGGTTAGGAATTCGGTTCAGTTTTTTTCAGTTCGATCCGGTTCGGTTCGTTTCGGTTTTCGGTTAAAATAAATATATCTTTGATTGGTATATTTAATACGAATAATTAGTTGGATGTATCAAAAGACATACACAAAGATATGAGGACGTGTAAAGTGTGCAATCGTAAAAGGTATCAAAGTTTCGGAAACCTCAAAATTTGTATTTCCAAATGTTAATGATATATGAAATTATATTTTAATAACTCTACTTCAAGTGTGCGAAAATGCCAGTAAATTCATAAAACTAAAAGTTAGATCATTACAATATATCTTTGATTGTTATATTTAGTTGCATATAAGTTTTTACACAATATCTCCGCTAGCTAAGCACGCACTTGTATCAAAGAAACTACAGTATCGTCCTATTGTTTTTACACGCCCAATCGGTACATTATTATCTGTATGACGTGTGTGACAGCATATATATATCTTAGAAGCCTATGTAGTAAAATGATGCACGCAAATCTATTAGTAACTATGCTAGTTTAGACTTCTACTAGTTTTAGATATAGATATAGCTTCTGACAATTGTATTCGAGTTTACAATAACTCATATGGAAGAATATGTTTACTAGCAATATGTCATAGTAAATGCAAATACTTAACCCAAGTTATATTTACTAGTTTTCCTGTTCCTTTTTACAATATCAATCAAACTTTTTACAAACACTTTAAAATTCTCAATAAACATATATCATCACCTAATTGATGTCAAATCAACAATATCGGCCATCTTAAATACACATTCTTAATTGTCTGATAGTATGATCTATGTCTCATACGCACCCTCATATTATACATTTACAATTTAATACTATTATATAAGAATATTAAATTTCAAAAGCTAATTGTATAATACCTTAACTACTTGATAACAACTTTCTTATAAATTTTAAAATAGACACATATGTTAACAAAACAAAAACTAGAATTCTAAAGGCATAATATAATAAAAAGGAAATAAGTTGATGGGAAAGAATCAATTAAATAAAATTATGAAGCATAGTCACACGGGCTAGTGGTGAAAAATTATTTCTTTAAGAAAAAAATACTAAAAAGTTGGTAAAAACTAAGAAAAATCTAAATATGATATGAACAAATAAGAAATCTAGATAATATCACTCGATCTAACCTCTTTTTATCTCGTAGTAAATTTGCTTATTTTAACTACTCCATTTTTGACAAGTGCGAAAAACTACAAAGGCCAATCGACTCATAAGTTTGTCACATCTAGTTATAAGTATCTACTGGAGTATATCTTTACAGGTGTAATGTAGACTCATTTTTTGTTTCATTGGTTAATTTTTAATTGTATTTTACTTCACACAAGTTAAAAGCAAAAGAAAGTTTATAAGTTAAAACTCATCATGAGATGCATGTTTTTATGCTTTGAAAGAGTAAATAATCACAATAACATATTCTTAAATCATATCATGCATAGTTGCATACGGATTGCTTACAACAAATTTTATTTTGTATTCTCGAGTTTCAAATAAATTTTAAAAAAAAATAATAATAAAAAATAGAAAGAAGAAAAGAAAAGTAAAGGAAGAAAAGAATGCAAAAGTAAAAGAAATATATATATATATTTGTGTTTTTAAGTTGAAAGTAAATAAAGGAAAATATAAAAACTTGCGTTTGGTATCTCGGAATGGAAATGATGGAATACATTTTCATTCTAATTATGTGTTTGTTTAAGATGTAAATCTTTCAAATATGAGAATGAATGATATATATGTTTCATATTTTATATACATCACAAAAGCAATGTATAAATCTTTCATACCGAATGGCTCACTATTACCATCAAACTTATACCCATTGTGATTCATGACGATATAACAAACGCACCTTTACTGTTCTTGAGTTGTGGAGGAAGAAAAACAATAGCTTCATTTACAACTTTACCTATATTAAAAGGTTTCATTTACAACTTTACCTATATTAAGAGGTTTAAAGTTAAAAAATAATTACGATTTTGTCTTTTAACACGTTAAACTTTATGGTACCTCTATTTCTTTCATATTTTAAAAGAAAATTTTAGGCTTTGTTTCTCTTCCAGTTTCCGCCTCATTATTTTCTTTCTTTGTAGACAGGGCCGGTGATTGGCATGTGCGACAAGTGTGAGCGCACAGAGGGCCTCAAACTCATGCAAGTCCATTATATACATGTAGGATGTAGACGTGTTTTTTTTAGTTTTCAACCCAATAAAAGCTCATATTTAATTATTTAAGTATGCTAACCTATACTACATATAATGCACGAAGACACCTCACTCTTAATTTTAAGACGTACAAGACAATAAGCATAATATACATCACTTTAATGCACCCAATTTTCAGAATTACAACAAAATAAGCATATTGCACAATAAAATAAAGCGTTGTGTCATTTTAAGACCAAAATTCTATCAAACAACATTAATGCTATTAAAAACACCCCTTCACAAAAAATTACAACCATTTAAGCACAATATACAATAGCTAGGGGTGTTCAAAAAATCCGAGAAACCGACGAACCGAGCCGAACCGCTCAATCCGAAACCGAAAAAACCCGAAACCGAAGAAACCGAAACCGAAAAAAACCGAAACCGAAAAAACCCGCTTATCACGGTTCGGTTTCGGTTTTTATTTTTCGATATCCGCGGTTAACCGAACCGAACCGTGCTTAATACATGAAGGTTTTTTTAACTAAATATTCAAAAAATCGTACAAGTATTAATTATATTATTACACTATTTTATTGTATAACGTCCTTTTTGCTCATAATGTAAACATTTCTAAACATTTATGTGTGAAAGTTGATAAATGTTATCGTAATCTATAGACGTCGAATAACTATTATTTTGTTAAATGATTATGTATGGATATTTGAATGCAATTATTCTAACGAGATAACTTTTGTGTGACTATTATCTATTAATGTCATTTAACTTTAACGAAATGACATTTTACATTCTAGAACATGTTATTGTTTATACGGTTAAACTCGAATAAACGTTTAAAATGGTTAACCGTGACCCGAACTGCGGGTAACCGCTCATTTCGGGTACCCGCTTGTCCGGTTACCCGCCTAGTACGGTTCGATTTCGGGTAGTAAAATTAATTACCCAACCTGTGATGGATAGTTTAAATCTTCCAATTAACCGAACCGAACCGCCCCGCGAACGCCCCTAACAATAGCTGCAACCAATTTTCAGATTTACAACAAAATAAGCATAGTGTACAACAAAATAAGCATGATGTAATTTTCAGACTTATTTTCAGACTTACAACATTAATGCTATTAAAGTGATCAATGTTATTAATGACTATAATGACTACTACTTACAAGAAAAGAAACATAATGTATAACACTTTAATGCACATAATTTTCAGACGTACAAGACAAGAAGCATAGTGTACGAAAAACACCACATTAATGTTATTTATTGTAGTCAATTATTTAACTGGTCAATAAATACAATTAATACAGTTATTAAAACACATTTACATAAGAAATACTACAAATTATCAAGCATATTGTACAATCAAATTAAACACAATTCCTGCATTAAATTTCACTACTACAAATAATAAAGCACATTATACAAATATTCAAGCTCGAACGGGCAACGGGCCAAATGGGCTTGAGCCCGAACGGGCTCGAGCTCGAGCAGACACGGGCCAACGGGTTCGAGCCCGAACGGGCACGGGCTAAACGAAATTCTTAATATCCGTAAATTTATTGTTAGAAAGAACATAATAAACTAAAATACATTATTCATCGAAAATTTTTATTTCAAGGTACCCGCCGCTGCAACGCGCGGGTACCCTGCTAGTTCTAATAAAGGATGATAATTAGGGTGACAATATGCTATAAAACATGGTCATAATAGGATAATCAATTTGTTACAATTAGTTCACGTATTTTTTAGCAATTCATTTGGACAGTTTGTTCTCTCTATGTTCCTATATAACATTTCAGAATAATGTGTGAATGTTATTTGAGGTTAATCTTTAAACTTCTCCTACGTAGTAATTGCTCTGACTTGATATAGGAACACCAACTACGAATTTATCAAACTAACATTGTGTTTTTACTATGTCGATCAGAACATATGAGTTGCGGTCTTAGGCAATGAGTCTAGGTTCCTTAATTATTACAGTACAATTTGTGTATTTAATTAACATATCATTTACATATATAAGCATTGCGTATCAATAGGGCATAGCTTAATTTATAGCACAGGGTCACTGAAATCTGCAGAATGGCCCTGTTTGTAGAGAGTACATAACTTACATCTCCAATACCACTTGCATCTCCAATGGTAAATCCTTTGAAAACTTATATAAATATCCATGTCATTCAAAAACTATTTTATATTTTTTACTTTTTAAAACCTATTATCATATATACTAAAGAGCAAGACATGTGTTCACACTTGCAAACATTAAATGCAAAGTTTCAAAACTTGGCAAAAACAGTCCCTGAAGTTTAGGTGTCGTTACAAAGTAAGTCCTGTAACATTAATTTAACTTTCGCAAGTTGGCAAAAACAGCCCCTAAGGTTTAGGTGACGTCGCAAAGTAAGTCCTTTAGCATTAATTGCTATCTATAGCAATTTGGCAAAAATAGTCCCTATCCAAATTCACGTCTACAAAAGCAATCCCGCTGCATCGCGCGGGTTTCTACACTCGTTGTTCACTAAGCTTTGGACATTGTAAAGATTTATGAATAGGAGATGTATTTAATGAGTTACATGTATTTGAGTGAATTGAAAAGGTTTATAATATTGGACCTATTTCACTCCATGTCATCTTAAATAATTTTCTACTATAGTGACACTAATTTATAAATCATTTCAAACTTTATAAATCTCCCATTAGGATGCTCTAAGTTTTCTTAAATTCCTTTCCTCTTTAAATTAAACTCGAGAATACAATGTTGCAAAGACAATAAATAAAGAAAAGGTAAATGTTGCGGGGTAGGCAATGAGATACCCGGACTCATTCTTCACATTTAAAGATAATTGGAGGTGTTGGATCCTAACACGATAAAGACTAGCTAGACACAAAATTGAATGGGTTAGAATAAAGTTAAAACATTTTTTGATTGTCAGCAACCCAACCCAACTAACTGATCAACAAATTAGTTGTGTCGGGTTATGAATTATCTGAGTGACACATCAACATGATTATCATTAGAATTAAACATCAACAAGATGTGCTAAAATATGGCATCCATATTTAACCCATTTATCCGAAAAAGATATATAGTGCCTAAAGGAGCTAAGCACTAAAGCTAGTTTTTCCAACCCCATTAAACAATTAAATCATGTTCGAATAGATTGGTACCAACCCATAAACTCAATCATGAAAATACATAATCTAGTTGTAAACTGTTATTTACTTAACTAGTTTTAGAATGTGCACACACGGAGTTCGGGCATATAGTATAACGCGTAATTATATTTCAATAAGTGAATTACTGGAGGATAGTATAATGGGTAATAATATCGTATAACGGGTAATAATATCTCAATAACCTTGTTTTAAAGCTAAATATTATAACAATTCATAAATTTATGGTTTTGTAAAGTCCAAGATTTTTTTTATAAGATTATATAAGATTTTTATACTTGTACAATTATAATATCCTTATAATATCCTGCGGGGTTTTTTAATATATTTTTCATTATTTGTTAGTATCATTTACATATTTTTTATTGATTTTAATTGCACGAAGGATTTAACTGTGTTTAATAGGCATGGTGTTTAGGTTGATGGTCTTTAAATTTAACTATTAATGTTAACTGACATAGTACATAATGACCCTTGATAAAATATGTGTTGTTGATATATGTATAGTCTCGTGTATTTATTTTCATCTAACAGCAATATGTAATGTCGTGCCTTCATTTTCATATGTATATTCATGTTAATAATAATTATAGCCGTATTTAATATTTAAACTCATGTACGCGTGAGTTAAACTTATAAAGATAAATAACCTGGGTCGTTATTAATTGTGGATAGTGAAAAAATATTTTCTCAGATATCCTTACTTAATCTTGTAAAGAGGAATAACACAAGTCGTTCGTATATGTATAATCTCGTATATTTATTTAGATATCACAGTAACTCGTGCTTTCATTTGCTATTTATAATCTCGCGTATTTATTTTCATCTAAGAGTAATATGTAATGTCGTGCCTTCATTTTTTTTATGTATATTCATGTTAATAATAATTATAGCCGTATTTAATATTTAAACTCGTGTACCCGTGAGTTAAACTTATAAAGATAAATAACATGTGTCGTTATTAATTGCGGATAGTGAAAAAATATTTTCTCGGATATCCTTACTTAATCTTGTAAAGAGGAATTACACAAGTCGTTCGTATATGTATAATCTCGTATATTTATTTAGATATCACATTAACTTCTGCTTTCATTTGCTATTTATAATTTCGCGCTTATACATTAATTGAATATATACCAATGTTGCAAAAATCGTGAATCGGTAGTCGGGCGGTCGACCACCCTGCAACGAGTAATCGGTCAAGTCGGAATTAATCGGTGATTAATCGGATTGGCATTTCCTGCAGTTTTTTAGTATTTCTGGAGACCAAACTAAAAATCTTAACCGATTCCAAGCCTGCTATGTTTCCAAACCTCAATAAAAGGCTCCAATTCTGATTATAATGCCCATTGTGCGTTATAAGTGAAATATACGATCCCCAAACTAAGTATAATGCCTAAATTATTATTATTTTTAAAATGACCGATTTTCCCGATTCGGCCGATTTTTTATCAATTCGGCCGATTTTGACCGATTCGGCCGATTTTTGACTGCTTAGTGTCGATTTTTATCCAGGGCCGATTTTTTGACTGATTTTCAAAAATCGACAAGGTACTCGGCCGATTAACGATTAATCGGCCGAGTTGACCAATTTTTGCAACGTTGATATATACTGATAATAATATTTATAAATAAAGAAAACATATATGTTGTATTATTTAATAAAATACAAATTTTAGAGGGTACAAAATATAAAGGTTGTTTATTTAATTTACAAAGTATGTCAATTCTCTCCATGTCCAGTAGAATGTGCCTTCATTTGCTATTTATAATCTCGTGTATTTATTTTCATCTAAGAGTAATATGTAATGTCGTGCCTTCATTTTTATAGGTATATTCATGTTAATAATAATTATAGCCGTATTTAATATTTAAACTCGTGTATCCGTGAGTTAAACTTATAAAGATAAATAACATGGGTCGTTATTAATTGCGGATAGTGAAAAAATATTTTCTCGGATATCCTTACTTAATCTTGTAAAGAGGAATAACACAAGTCGTTCGTATATGTATAATCTCGTATATTTATTTAGATATCACATTAACTTCTGCTTTCATTTGCTATTTATAATTTCGTGCTTATACATTAATTGAATATATACTGATAATAATATTTATAAATAAAGAAAACATATATGTTGTATTATTTAATAAAATACAAATTTTAGAGGGTACAAAATATAAAGGTTATTTATTTAATTTACAAAGTATGTCAATTCTCTCCATGTCCAGTAGAATGTGCCTTAGAGCATTATATTATGAAGACGGGCGAAAGTTATTAAAAAAACATGTAAATGATAAGTTTACTTAAATGCATATAATTTATTTAAGTTTTAACAATCAAAGTTTTATAAATTATGCTCTATTTTTCTTTCTTTTCTTAAATCGATACATGTGTTTTTATACATATTTATTTTGTTGGATACAATTAAATGAGTTTGACCAAATTAAAGCTCATTTTGATTTTCAATTGATCAATAAAAAAGCTAAACTTTGCCATAAAGATAGAATGATGCACTCTAATTGATATAATTAAATTTCAACATACATTTTTTACTTTCTAAAAATCTCGTATTATATAAGAGATTTATCTTATTGTTGACACACACAAAGTACACAACTTATAAGAGAAAAGTTTACTTTTTATTTTTTATAACAACGGAATTTTATTAACTAACAAGATGGTAGGACAATTAAAACAATTACATAACGGAACTAAAAAGAGATGAGTTTTGCATAACGGAACTAAAGAACGATACCTATTATTGACCCGTACAAAAAAAGTGAGAAAGTGTAATACTCTCTCAATTAATATATGTGTACCTTAAACACCGCAGCTTCTAATTATCGCATAACGAAAGCTCAAGAAAAAAGGGTAAATGTGACGGAAATGAGGATGTTAAGGTAGAAGCCCTCACCGTTGACGTATTGAGATGAAGAGGTAGACCAAAACTTCGATGGAAAAATATATTAATATTAGATCTGCATGAGGTTCTCCTGTCCGAATACATTTCATCTCATAGGATCACGTGGAGAATCGAAAGTAGGATAGATGATTAGAGCGTTTAGGTGATTTTCTTTGTACATGGTAGTCCTGCTTATGGATACCCTAAATATTTTAAGCAGACTCGCATGTATATTTTAGTTTGTGTTTCGGAATAAAGAGCCATATTTAGTTGTTTATAGGCTCTCACCCGATGTTATTTGCCTCAATAATACATATTTGCCCCAATAATACATATTTGCCATTCCTTTTAAGTATAAAAATTCATAACGGGTTTTTCTCTATGCTTCAAGCAATCATAGTAACGTACATGTATACATTTGCATAGGTTTTTAGTGTAAATATCCATAGGTGTATATATATCTACAAAGTATGATGCATTATAGGGTCGTATTTTACTGTATGCATGCGTATTGCGTAAATTGTATGTTTTTATATTCTATGCATGTAAAAGATCCATAGCCATATGTTTTACGCAATCTTATCTGTTGTTAATGTACGCATTTATACATGTTTTCCCATCGCATCCTTATATCACATGTTATTAGTTTTATCTTTTACGAAAAAACACACACATATACACATGCCGTATATTCCACATATCTACTAACATATGCCCATATGCCATTACTCATATTTTTGTCAAAAAACATTCTAAAAACAATCTATTCACCCTCAAGTAAAGATGTGAATGCTGACATAAAAAACACATTGATGTGTTTGGGTTAGGCTTATAGGGGTTTGAGTTTATTTTATAAACTATCTTATAAAATAAACTCATGGAAAATTTTATAATTCATAATGCATAAGTCTAAGCCCGCTGAAACATGGTATTAAGGTTTATAGTTGGTCAAATTAATTAAATACCCTTCAAATATAGCGGATTAACACGCAAAAACTTGAAATATATATGAATTTTAATTTGATGTATTTTTATACGATTTTACATTAATAAGCTTCAGCTCTAAGTAATTGGCCAAACAACTTTATAAAAATATAAGCTTCAACTTTCAACTTATAATATAAGGCCAAACAACAGCTTCAGTTCCAGTTCCAATTCCAGCTCAACTTCAACCCATTCCACCAACATAACCATAACTTTACAAAGAGTAAACTACAAAATACATCCACGTGGTTTACTATTTCACACCATACATCATATTCTTCAAAGTTTAGACATATACATCCCTTCGTTAGTCAAAGTTAACCAGTATACACCCCTCCTTTAATTTGAGGACTAACAGTGCAAATTATTTCTCTGTTATCTTCTAGCGTGAGAGAAAATATTTGCACCATTAGTCTCTCCGTTAATATTTTTTGCACTGTTAGTCCTCATTTTCTAAAATAAGTTAAAAAGAGGCAGGGATCAAAGTTGGTTCTTTTACTTCACAAAGCAAAGCCCCGACGACTGGGCTAAGCGTCCAAGGGTGTAAACATACCATTCCACATTTGTTTTAACCTTTTTTTTCGTTGGGTTTAATATCCGATTTTATACGTTTCATAAGTGTTTTTTTTTTTTTTTTTTTTTTTTTTTCGTTTTTATATGTTTTCATCCGTTTTCCTATGAAAGAAAAAAAATATTTTCGACCCAAAATCAATCCCGCCTTTTTTTTAATTTATTTTAGATAATGAGGACTAATGGTGCAAAAAACATTAACAGAGAGATTAACAAAAGCAAATATTTTCTCTCGCATTAGAAGATAATGAAGGAATAATTTGCACCGTTAGTTTTCAAATTAACAGAAGGATATATCCTGGTTAACTTTGATTAACAGAAAAATGTATATGCTTAAATTTTTGAAAATGTAATGTATAATGTGAAATAGGTAAACCACATGTATGTATTTTGATTTTTTTTCTTTTCTTTTTTTTTGGATTAAATATTTTGAAGTTTACTCTTCTACAAATGTAACTTTAAACACTGCAGCCATAGTCAAGCCATATAACCAAGCCGGCTTACCCAAATAAATAACACCCCCACCCCCTACCCACCCACCCCACCCCCACCCCCTACACTCTCATCAGCTCTGAAATACTAGAAGAAGCAGTGAGAAGCCTTTAATGTCCACCCATTCTCTCTTCTGAAACACACAAACACTTTTCTTCCTCATTCCACTCTCTCTTTATTTTCTGCAACTCATTTCCTATATTTACTCTCCACTTTTTCAGATCTCTTACACTCTCACTTAACAAAATAAAAACATAAACAAAAACTTATTTTGTACTTTTGCTAATAACAATAAGTATGAGTAAAGAAGAGTTCTTGAAGATTCAGGTAACACATTGTTATTATTTACTTCTTCACTTTTCTTCATTTCTTTCTAGCAAAAAAGAAAGAGTTTCTTCTTCTTAGCTCTTATTTTTTTTGGTTAATTTAATATGCTGAAAATTAGATTCATTTTAATCTCATGATTCACAAAAAAGAAAAAACATTGTGTACAAATTTTACTTAATCTAAGTTAATTACTACTTGACCCATAAAAAAGCTTCATTTTTTAAGCTAAGATATCAAAAAGTTTCTTAGTTTTAATCTTTTATAAAATGGGTTTATTTTAATTATCCTGATGTACAAGATTAATTATGAAAAAATATAATTTTTATTAAGGAAATGTCATGATGAAAGAAAAAAAGATTGCTTGCTTCAAATGCATGCCTTGCTTGTATTCAACTCAATAAATTAAATATCTAAAGAAAATCATACCCTCTTTATCTTTTTGTTAAATGTCACATCTTTATCTCTCTTTATTGACCAATAACATGCTGTAATGAGTAGTAATTACTAACCTTAATTTTTTTTTTTTTTTTTAATATTTTGTAACCCTTTGTAATTTTTTTTTGTTGAATTTGTGTTGATTTGCAGACTTGTGTCCTGAAAGTGAACATTCATTGTGATGGATGTAAAAGCAAAGTGAAGAAAATACTCCAGAAAATTGAGGGTATATTTTATTTTTTGTTATAATGCTTAAAAAAATAATTATTTTTATATTTTAATGACAAAATAACAATTTTGTAAATTTCGTCGCTATAGGTGTATTTACAGTCAGTATAGATGCGGAACAGGGGAAGGTGACAGTTTCAGGAACAGTTCCCCCAGCGTCGCTAATTAAGAAACTTGCGAAAAGTGGAAAACATGCAGAAATTTGGGGTGCTCCAAAACAAAACCAGCAAGTTAATAATCTTTTTAAGAATATGCAGATTGACAGTGGTAAAAATGGTAAAAATCCGGCTCAAAAAGGCGGCGGCGGCGGTGGAAATGGTCAGAAAGGTGGTCAGCCGCCGCCTAAGGGTGGCGGCGCCGGCGGAGGTGGGCTGACGCCGCAACAGATTCAACAGCTTCAGCAGTTAAAAGGGTTGCCTCAGTTTAAGGATATGAAGCTGCCGCCAGGGTTTGGTGGTGGCGGCGGGGGTGGCGGCGGAGGTGGTGGGGGTGGTGGAAAGGATGTTAAGTCGGTTAAGTTTAAGATGCCGGAGAGTGATGAGAGTGATGATGACTATGATGATGAGTTTGATGATGATGAATTTGATGATGATGATTATGATGATGATGAATTTGATGATGATGATGAGTTAGATGATATTCCGGTGAAGAAGCCGGTGATGATGGGTGGTGTTGGCGGTGGTCAGATGGGTATGATGATGAATCCGCAGTTTAAAGGTGGACAAATGCCACCTCAAATGATGATGAAAGGTGGTGGTCCGCAAATGGGAAATAATGGCGGAAATGGCGGGAAAAAGGGCGGTGGTGGCGGCGGTGGTGGAGGGAATATTCCGGTACAAATAAATGGTGGTGGTAAGAAAGGCGGTGGTGGTGGTGGAGCTCCGGGTGGTGGTCAAGATAAGAATGGTGGTGGCGGTGGCGGCGGTGGTCAAATTAAGGGTGGAGGTAACGGTGGTGGTCAAAATAAGGGTGGTGGTGGAAGTGGTAATATGAATGCAATGCAAAACATGATGAGCATGAGGGGTGGTGGGGGTGGGGGTGGTGGTGGTATGGGGCCAATGGGTTATATGGGCGCGGTTCAAGGGCAACCGGCCGGTGGACAAATGGGCGGGGGTGGGGCTGGTGGTGCTGGTGGAAATGGTTATTACCAAGGTGGAGGACCAGGAGGGGCTATGGGTGGAAACAATTATTACCAACAACAATTAGCGGCCGCAATGATGAACCAACAACGGGCTAATGGTAACGAAAGGTTCCATCCCATGATGTATGCTAGGCCTCCACCCGAGGTCAATTATATGCAACCACCGTACCCGCCCTACCCTTATCCTCAAGCACCACATGGTGACCCCCTCACACACTACTTCAGTGATGAGAATACTTCAAGTTGCACTATTATGTGATGATAAGTGACGTTCGGTCCGTGGTGGTTATCGACAACCCATGGTGGTTAATAGTCTTGATAACACAATACACATGGATAAGAAGGGCATTTGTGTAGACATTAGTTGTTTTGGTTCAATATTCTTGTTTCTTTTTTTCCTTTTTTTCTTATCCGAAAAGGGTTTTTTAAGTTATGGATTATATGAAAGTAACATATATAGATTATATATTTCAAAGCATGAGATGTTAATATTGTTAATTAGCCTTTACTTATTTTGTTCATAAGTTGAAAACCTGTGTAATAAAAGATGAAAAGAGAATGGTTTCAAGCCCTATACATCTCCTTTGTGTTATTTCACCTACATACATTCATTGGGTAAGTTTTAGGTTTTTGACTTCTTACATGATCACTTTATTACAACGACTCTTTGATCAACTAATAGTCACCGTAAGAAGTTACTAGTCATTGTATCTTGGTCAAAATAATCACACGAACAATAGTAATACCATTACACAAATACTTTATAGGTTTACATCCTTTTCAGTTAAATAAATTTTAACTGTTTTTTCTTCGACTTAATAAATTTTGTTACCACTTTTGTTTCAAAAGCAATAACACATCCATATGTAGCTATCATTATGTTCTATTGAATAAATATTTACAAGATGTGCATTGAATAAATGAGCACACATAGAAATGAGACCTACCCATGTGTGAGTGTTTGCAACATTATTAAATTTATTTTGGTACGATTTGTATATGATGTGATAATGTGTTTGATATCATATAGGCAAAGGTGGTGGGCCCACATGGATTAGAACTGGGACCCACTTGCACTGATGATGTGGGACCCACCATTTTAATTGCTCTGGACTCCACCTATTTTTATACAGTTTTTGTGTAAGTAAAAACTTTAAAAGAAGAAGAGGCAGGATTATTGGTTTCGGTGATGTTTCCTGTAGAAAAATAAATAAATATTTAATTCACATGCACGAGAGTTTATATATTTTAATGGTATAAAGATTTCATTGAAGTAATCTCTATTGATCCGATTTTGTATAATTAATAATTCATATTTCATCATGTAGTACAGTACTATTTTATAAATGTTTGTGTCTATATAGGTATTGTGTTTTGGACCGTTTGAAGATATCTATACATATTTATTGGAGAACGAAGGCGTGAGTAGCATGTCAACAACTTTTTTAGTTATTATATATAACATAAAATTGACAATACTCAACAAATGTCAAAGTTTATAAATTTGCGTGAGTGAAATACATTCTTATTGGTTCATACTTTCATTTTCAATCTGCTGTGAAAGCAATAGCAAGAAGTCGAGTGCGCTAAAGACTTTATTAGTGGGGTGTAATACGTATCTAAACTTGATTGGAGTTGCAACATTAAACTGTTTTGAGTGACGAATGACATTTTCTAGTAAACATAGCATGATATTGATATGCCAAATTGATTGATCCAACTAGCAAGTTATAATAACATGAGTGATAATCTGTACTCCCTCCATTTTAAAATTATTGTTAAAAGACAAAAATAACACACTTTAATTAAAATGATACCGCCGGCGGGGTTTTTGTCACACGGACTTTGCCAGTAGTGGCATCCTCCTCGCTTGTTGTATGGCGGGTTGTCCGTTGTTGTTGTGTTCTGTTAAGCTATGGATTATGTGAAAAACTAGAAGGGGGGGGGGGGGGGGGGGGGGTTGAATAGTTTTGCGAATTAAAACTTCTTTTTAAACTATTTTGATCAACTTATGTCAATCTATTTGGATGTGTGTTGGATGTTGATAAACAAGCATATAAAAGTATATAATGAAAAGATAAGAGTAAGGAGCACAAAACCACGACACGAGTATTTATAGTGGTTCGGCTACAAGGACACCTTCCTTGCCCTACTCCACTCCCCGAGTCACCTACTTGAGAGTTCGTAAATACTACACGACACCAATCTCCTTATGGCGGAGAAGCCTTCACAACGTTGCCTACTCTTTTTCCGGTGCTAGGCTAACCACCGGGTTCTTTCACACCAAGGTGAACCACACCTAACACAACGTCGCCTACCCTTTATCCGGTACTAGGCTAAGTACCGAGTTCCATTACAATGGAGGAACTACAACCCAACACTACACCAACGACTAATCCCAAAGGAGACCAACTCCTTATTACAACATCATCAAGGATATCAATATCCTTGGATCTAATGCTAATCTATCTTGTACATCGAAACACACCATATCGAATGTACATCTAAGGCACTTTTCACTAATGCCTTTAGTTAGATCTTCAAGTCACTCTTCACCAATGTCTTGTGACTTGACTTCTAGGCACCCTTCACTAATGCCTATAATACGGACGATCGACACCTTTCACTAATGTCTTCGTCTTGAGACTTGAGACATCTTTCACTAATGTCTCCAACACTACACTTCTTAGAAGAAAGAAAAGAATCATCAACAAGAGGACTTCAATAGTCTTGATGATGAGGAAGCATGGCAACTCATGGACTTGAGCTTGCTTGACTTCAAAGGTGGTGATCTCGCATTTAAGAGGAACCTAGAGAATCACACAAACACAAAACTACAAACATAGATCACTTGGATATGGGGTTAGAGAGTTTTTAACTCAAGGGGAAAGTATGTTAGAAAGGGGTGAGAAACAATGAAGAAATGGCTCACTATTTATAGAGGAAAAATTCTACTGTTCCCCGGATCCCACGGATCCCTCCCACAAAGGATCCGTCTAGCGTAAAGCTAGGGATCCGTGAGACGCTCGTCTTTACTCATGGGTATTTTTGGTCATGGGTTATGGGCTGATCCATGGGTCTTATACTAGATACAATGTATCTTTTGAGTGCAATGCACTTAGTCACATGGGTATGGGTCAATACCATGGGTTATGGATATTATCCATATATGATATAAGCATGATGTCATGCAATGGATTATGGGTCAAGCTTCATGGGTCATGGACTTTGGGTTGTAACCAACTACATTCAATGTATTTGGTCAATGGGTTGTGATACTTAGGTTTCTACCCATTTATATTACCCAATATACTACATACTAATTATGTGTATATTTTACCCAAATATGTAAACACTAGTTGTTGTACATATGTAATACTAAATCATAAAATCACTTATACTTGTTTTAGTGTTTTATGTGAAAACGTAAGTGTGTTAGAAACTATTAGTTCAAACTAATTACGTATTTTATTTGTTTCATTAAAATGATTTTACGTTTGTTATCGACAAAACATTAGAAGATCGTAAAATATAAATAAACGTTTTTACGGTTTATTTGTATTAACAATCTCCCCCTTTTTGTTGATGACAAAACATAAAATTATTTTAAGGAAAAGCTAAAATTCGTAAAAGTTTGAATTTGTAGTTTTTACTTTCTTCTCCACCTTTTTGTCGAAACAAAAAGAGCTTCGAAAGGAAACTAACACATTGTTTTAGGAAAAACATGTGAAAGGAAAAGAAATAGAGAGCAAGTAACGGGAAATGATCTCGTATTTACTCCCCTTTGTGAGGTTGTCAAGAGAAAAATAATACTAAGCTAGTTCATTTGCAACTAAGTTTGCAAAAGATTTCGTCAATGTGACAAATGTGCTCCCCCTTTATGATTGCAATTTTGCAAAGGGATGTCATAGAATGTAATCCTAATATTGCAAGTAATTTTGCAATGCATTGCTTTGACACAAAGCTCCCCCTAGCTTTAGGGTGTCAAAATCTTCATGTGTAAATTGAATAACTACAAAACAAAGGTTAGAAAACAAGTATAATGCATAATTTCCTGCAAATATGGTCCAAGTTAGTAGAAAAATAGTTTTCTGTATCACGGATCCCACGGTTCCCTCCTTGTAGGGATCCGTCTAGGCAAATACCAGGGATCCATCTGGCTGATGATCAATTTCAGCAATTGTGATATAACACATTATGTTAATATCAAAGTGAGACATGTATTATACAACATAATCATATACTCAGACATATAGCAAGTAGCATGTATTTTCATTTAATAAAACTAGAGATATGATATAAATGACTCTACAAACTAAGAAAATGATCAATACATAACTTGGAACTACTAGACTTATCTAAGTAACACTTGAAACTAGGACACCACTAAAATCCTCTAGCTCAAGTTTGTTTAGGTTTAATCTCATCGAAACGTTCGAGGAGGTGATAGAACATGAAACGTTGGTCTTCTCGTACTTCATGTATCAAACTTTCAACATGTTGACAATGATAACAATCTTTGTCATGGCTAGGTAGTGGTGGTGGAAGAAATGAAATTGCTTGATGCGAAGGATCAAGTGAAGCGGCTTGTGGAGCCTTAAACGACGGGGGGATTGGTGGAGGCGCATTTGAAGATGGCTCGACCAAGAATGATGGTGGTGGTAGAGAAGTGTCAACTTCCATATGGTCGGGTGGTTGACTTTGATGATTTCTCATAATCCAAATTGGATTATATGATGGTGACGGCGAAAAGGAAGCCGGAGCTAATTTTGACTCAACACCTTGATTATGTACCATTATTCCTCCTAATGGGGAGAATGTTGCCGGCGGAGGAGGATGAGACGGCCTAGGAGGCAAATCCTCTAAATTGTAGAGGTGTGGTGATGATAGTGGAGTTGTAAACGAGATAGCTCTAGGAACCAATGGTGATGGTTTAGCGGAGATGATATTGTTTGGCCTAGGAGGTATGGTGGTGTTTGGTATAGGTAGTTTTGTGGGTACAATCCTTTTAGGAATTGGTTTGATAGGTTGAGAAGAAATCCTTGCATTTGGCTTGACCGGAGATGATTCGGTTGAAGAGATTTCGTGTACAACACGAGCAATTTTCTTGGATGGTTCTTTTGTGGATAATTTGCTACTTGGATTTTTCCTCATGATGATTTCAAGAGGTTTGTAAAGGTTTCTTAAGTGCTGAAAATAAGGATGAAGGTGATGACTTTAGAAGTCCTAACAATGTGGTTTATAAAGTAAGAGATTTGGCAAGTGCATTCAAGCCTTAAGCCACTAAAATTCATTGGAATGTGATGATTAACATGCACAAGAGTCAACTTCAGAGTTTGTACTGATCTAGGAACTCATTTAAGATGAGATGGAGTGTTTAAGTTAGAAATATGAACTTGAAATGATTGATTTAGCTAGAGTTGGCATAATCTGTCACCCAGATCCCACGGTTCCCTCCAACGAGGGATCCGTCTAGGCTAATCCTAGGGATCCGGCTCTCAGCAGCTATCAAAGAATAAAAATGATGGTTCTAAGGTCTAAGATCTATACCATCTTGAGTGTTTCAGTCCTCCTAAGTGTTTTTAATGAAGGGGTGCTTAAGTACTTGAGGGTAATGAGTGACGTAGCTAATGATTGCCTTTTATGGAAGAAATTGGAACTTTCATGAGTACCAATGAATGAACAAGGATGACATTAAAGATTTTGGGAGTGTCAAGTGAAGCTAAATGACAATAGAGATTAGATAGTGACTTAGGATAATGTTTTGGGAAATATCCTAAAGACTTTAAGATGGAAAAACTAGAATTTGATCAATTTTGAGGTAAGGATGATCATGATCAATTTAGCCATAATTGAAAGATTTCCAAAGCTAGATGTGAGGGATTATGTGAGAAATGATGTGTGAGCTTGAGAGCGGAAGAGTGATGGGTTTAAGTGAAACGATAGATCTACACGTGTCTTGATTGTGATCTAGGTGAGTTATGTGTGAGTAGGAAGGATCTACTTAGCTTAATAAGGACTTAATTTTCCTTAGGACATTATGTCTAGCTTAGTGTGAGGTGTTCTAAGGGCATGTTTGAAATACAATGTTTGCAATTGCATTTTCTGTTTGCCGGATCCCACGGTTCCCTAAGTGTAGGGATCCGTCTAGCACAAACTTTGTGATCCGTCCATCTGCTAAGCAGAACCTTTACTAAATGTATGCAATGATCTTGACAATGCATTATATTCCAAGGTTATTTTAAGAGGTTCTAGCACTAAGATATCAAATGTAAGATGTTTTATTTCATGAAGGAAATTTGATTACATTGATAAAGCATGAGTACAAAAGGATTGATCCTATTTGAAAGACTACTAAGTTCCTTGAGCGTTATCGCTGGAAGGATCATCAAATGGTTGATGAGTGTTGGTGGAATCAAGAATGAAGAAAGTCTTCATGAGAGATATGTTTAGCGGTTCCATCATCTTGTTCACAAGTACGTACAACGGACTTTGAAATTGAGGATGAAAATGCATGACGTTATGATAGAGGCGTGTCAAGAGCATTCCATAAGGGATGTGTTTATTCTTGGAGCCTTGAAGATTTACAATTCGCCTTGCGAAGAAGTAGGCGAGATTGTATGGTTGTTGTGTTAGCAAACAATACATTATGTGAGCACAACAAGCGGGAAGGATTTCTCGATTTCCCCTAAGACTCCAAACATTTTCACGTAAGATGAGTGCAAGGGGCTTGTACTCTTCTCGGATATCCCGTGTAAAGATAATGTTTGGATTGGAGTAATATGGTCGAGGTTTGCATATTATGCGATTTAAATCCTCCGGGGAAGGTATGTGAGAACAATATGGAATATTTTCTTCACGAAAGTTGAAGAGAGAATCAAGAGACCAATCTTCGGTGAAGGCACATTGTACATGATTTGGAATCCGGAGGATGTGAGCAAAATGCCCAAGGGTTAAAGCAAACTTTTGGTTTTTGATCCAAAACCAAAGAGATAGAGAGCGATCCTCGTTATAAACGAGTTCAACTTGACGAAAGAATTCCATTATGAACCTTGGACATATCTTCTCGTTGATTTCGAGAAGACATTCTAGTCCTATGGCTCGGAAGGAGGTATTGATACATTCTTCGAATTGTAGAGAGGTGTCTACAATACGTCCTTCATGGAAGTGACAGCTTTCGAGATTATTGAACCCACGGACATGATTGCCAGGTGTGTTGGGATCAAGGGAGATGTTTGGAGTGTAGACGCTAGTGAGTGAAAAATCAAACTCATATTCATGCGTCAATTTGAACCTATAGAAACGATGAGTTAATAGAAAGTAATGTTTGTGGTCAACCAATGATTGTATAACGTTTTTACTAGATTTTTATTAACAATGGTTTTTAACAACAATGACACTTAACTCACTTATGGTTTTGACATTCTAGTGGGATATTACTTTAGAAAGAAAGTGGTTTTTATTATGCATGAAAAAATGTTGTCCAGATGTACGGATCCCACGGTTCCCTTTCAAAGAGGATCCGGCTAGTATACTTGCCGGGATCCGTAGGTCTGTAGTAACAGAAACAAATTTGATAAAAAAACATAGGTTTTACAATTTTATACCATACCAAGATATGTGTTTTAGCCTAAATTTTCTTTTAGCATGCATATATGACTTCTAATGTATCATGAGAGAATACGAAACATATAAATCAAAAGAAATGACAAACATATTATGATAATAATAACCTAGATAAACTAGACTATTAATAATATTTCATTTCAATGCTAAGAATGATACAAAGGATTGGGTATATGATCCCAATGTAGATTAACAACACAAAGTATATGTCTCCGTATGAGAACTTCATCATAAGGAACACAAGAGCGATGAGTGTTAAGGCGATGAGCACGAGGGCGATGTAAACCATGTTGATGGCGAGCCTTCTTGGTTTCGGATGAGATGAAATGGAGAGGAAGATGAAGTTTTGAATGAGAGGAAATTTTTGAAAGTGGAAGATTTGAAAAAAAAAAGTGGGGATTTGATAGGGTTGAACGTTGGATTGGTTTATTTATGGGGAAGGAGGAATTTTTGAGATTTGTGTTTTGTTTTATTATTGGAAAGATACGATTTTTGGATTAAATGAAATAAAACACAAGTTTTATATACCACGACTTTAGACGAAAAAATAACACGTATGTGAGAAAAGGCTTCCTAATGAAGCTTCATGTAATACATGTATATGCACAAAAGATAATCATATAAATACCTATGTAGGTATACTTAATTATCAAGCTAATGTCATTTTAGAGATAAGTAAAGAATCATACCTCCAACGCACTTAGAAATGTCTTTACAAGTGAAACAACAGATGTCACTTAGACAATTCCGGCTCCTTTGTGTTTAAGATACCTTCTTAGGGAAGGTATTCTTGTTACCAAGCGATTCCTATAGCTTGGTGTAGGGATGAGCATTTCGAACCGAATCCCGAAACCGAACCGGAACCGTACCGAAACGGTACCGATTCTTGAAATACGGTACGGTACCGGGACTACAAAATAAGGTGAAAAAAATTCGGTACCATTAATTCGGTACGTGACCGGTACCAAATCGGGAAATTCCCGAAAAAAAGCGGGGAAAACCCGATTTCCCGGTACCGGTATCCGAATCCCGTTCGGTACGGTACCGGTACCACTAATTTTGCTCGGGAAAAAAATCGGTACCATTAATTCGGTACGGGATCGGTACGGGACCGGTACCGTGCTTATCCCTAGCTTGGTGGGTATGAGCTTTGACTAATCAACATGACAAGGAAGATTAGTGCATTTAAATAGAAAATAAAAAAAAAAAAAAATGTTATCATCTAATCAACATCCAAACAAAGAGTTTTTAAAAGACATGGTGTTTGTTTTGTGAAAAAAAAAACTTTCTTTGTAGTTTTTAATTAACCATGGATCGTATCAAGTTTTTAAAGTACAATATACTTCAAGAAACTTGGTAACGAAGCTTTGATACCAATTGTGGAAAACTAGAACCGGGGGGGGGGGGTTGAATAGTTTTGTCAATTAAAACTTCCTTTTAAACTATTTAGATCAACTTATGTCAACCTATTTGGATGTGTGTTGGATGCTGATAAACAAGAATATAAAAGTATATAATGAAAAGATAAGAGTAAGGAGCACAAAACCACAACACGAGTATTTATAGTGGTTCGGCTACAAGGACACCTTCCTTACCCTACTCCACTCCCCGAGTCACCTACTTGAAAGTTCGTAAACACTACACGACACCAATCTCCTTATGGCGGAGAAGCCTTCACAACGTTGCCTACTCTTTTTCCGATGTTAGGCTAACCACCGGGTTATTTCACACCAAGGTGAACCACACCTAACACAACGTCGCCTACCCTTTATACGATACTAGGCTAAGTACCGAGTTCCATTACAATGGAGTAACTACAACCCAACGACTAATCCCAAAGGAGACCAACTCCTTATTACAACATCATCAAGGATATCAATATCCTTGGATCTAATGCTAATCTATCTTGTACATCGAAACACACCATATCGAATGTACATCTAAGGCACTTTTCACTAATGCCTTTAGTTAGATCTTCAAGTCACTCTTCACCAATGTCTTGTGACTTGACTTCTAGGCACCCTTCACTAATGCCTATAATACGGACGATCGACACCTTTCACTAATGTCTTCGTCTTGAGACTTGAGATATCTTTCACTAATGTCTCCAACACTACACTTTTTAGAAGAAAGAAAAAGAATCATCAACAAGAGGACTTCAGTAGTCTTGATGATGAGGAAGCATGGCAACTCATGGACTTGAGCTTGCTTGACTTCAAAGGTGGTGATCTCGCCTTTAAGAGGAACCTAGAGAATCACACAAACACAAAACTACAAACATAGATCACTTGGATCTGGGGTTAGAGAGTTTTTAACTCAAGGGGAAAGTATGTTAGAAAGGGGTGAGAAACAATGAAGAAATGGCTCACTATTTATAGAGGAAAAATTCTACTGTTCCCCGGATCCCACGGATCCCTCCCACAAGGGATCCGTCTAGCGTAAAGCTAGGGATCCGTGGGACGCTCTTCTTTACCCATGGGTATTTTTGGTCATGGGTTGATCCATGGGTCTTATACTAGATACAATGTATTTTTTGAGTGCAATGCACCTAGTCACATGGGTATGGGTCAATACCATGGGTTATGGATATTATCCATATATGATATAAGCATGATGTCATGCAATGGGTTATGAGTCAAGCTCCATGGGTCATGGACTTTGGATTGTAACCAACTACATTCAATGTATTTGGTCAATGAGTTGTGATACTTAAGTTTCTACCCATTTATATTACCCAATATACTACATACTAATTATGTGTATATTTTACCCAAATATGTAAACACTAGTTGTTGTACATATGTAATACTAAATCATAAAATCACTTATACTTGTTTTAGTGTTTTATGTGAAAACGTAAGTGTGTTAGAAACTATTAGTTCAAACTAATTACGTATTTTATTTGTTTCATTAAAATGATTTTACGTTTGTTATCGACAAAACATTAGAAGATCGTAAAATATAAATAAACGTTTTTAGGGTTTATTTGTATTAACAGATTACATATACAGAAATAAATGAGTACAATTTTCAACAACTCAAATAAAATATTCTTTCTTTAAATTATCTTTTTGTTACTTAAAATGAAAATTGGATTTTTTTTTTTTTGAGAAATCAATAATATATTTGAGAAGAAGGAAATGTTTCTTTTTTTTTTTTTTTTTTTTTTTTTTTTTTTTTTTTTTAAATTAAAGTTTTAAGATAATTATCATACGATTTACATAGAGGTGCAAGGCAAACGAGTAACAACCTGCGCTGCTAGCCCTTTTTGAATTGAAAAGCCAATTCTTTTAAAAACTACGTTTGTAAATCTAGGTGTCAAAAGGTATCAAATGCGAAAGGAATACAAATATGTTAATTTTCAATGTACGCTTTCTCATGTTTAGCCACTTTGTACGAGGCGGCTTTCAAAGCAGTTTGTCCTACTGTAAAACCCCAGCTACTCAAACCCACGAGAGGAGAAACCCCTGTTATACATGCATGGTTCCCTCCAACCCATCCAAACACCAAAACGTCTGCCGGTATGAGTGTGGATCTTCCATCCAACGAGTCAGTCCAAAAGTTCATATGTGCTTCTTTCTTGGCAGAGATTCCAATACGCCTACAAACGTCAAAAAAGACATCCCTAACCGTATTTTATATTTCTCTCAAGCTAAACAAACACCCATTGTAACAAGCTCCATGTGCGAAGGGTTCAAAAAGTATGTATCACGTTTGATACTAACCCATTACAACATCAGGTCACCGAGTGTTAGCTTAAACAACTTCTCCATCTTATTGGTTATTTGAGTTTGTGTGAATACACCTACTATTTTCTTATAAAAAAATTGAGTTTTTTATAAGGAACAAATGCGTTTTTAGGAAATCTTATTAGTTTAATATTGTCCTAGCATTCTAGTTTTAAGATCATACGTTACGGCGCGAGCCTTGGTGGGTACAAGATTTGTGATCAAGAAACGTAGATCGTTTTGTCTACGACGTAGGGTCACAGCTTTACTTACGCCATATATGCTACTGTTTATTTTATGTTATTTTCTTCGTTTGTTCACGTCGCAAAAGGAAGATGTACTCCATTCACGCCGTAGTAGTAACGATTCTAGAATACTTTATTATTTATCTAGGTCGATTTTTTTTTTTTTTTTTTTTTTTTTTTTTTTTTTTTTTTTTTTTTTTTTAAGGATTCTTCTTGTGCAAATTTTAATTCCTTTCATTTCCCTTATAAATATAGGGCTTTATCATTGTAATTCACTTTGGATTATTAATAAACTTTTGTTTTAGAGTTTTATCTATTGTTTGGGTTTTATTCCCTTGAGGTGCGCCTCGTTTATCTACCCTGGATTACGGTTTATAAAAATTCGATTTTGTGTCCTGTGTCAGTTCGCATCAGAGCTTGTTAGTATCATGGTGGTAATTAATGTAGAAGGTTCTACGTTAATTAACGCTTAGAGATTTTTAGTATCCTAGAGGGTGAGTGGTGTAGAAGATCCAAAAACCTGTACCGTTGGTGGGGTGCGGTCGATCAAAGACATGGATCGTGCAATCAATGGTACACAACCACCAGATTTAAAGACATTGACCGTTCACTTGTTGGCTGAAGATTGTGAGAAATCGAGGACGGGTTATTCTAAAGTGGGGGGAATGATGGAGACAAGATTTGTGGTCAAGAAACATAGATCGTCTTGTCTATGGCGTAGGGCCAAAGCCTTACCTAAGCCGTATATGCTAATGTTTATTTTATGTCATTTTATTCGTTTTTCTACGCCGTGGAAAGAAGAAATTGATCGTTCACCTGTTGGTTGAAGATTGTGAGAACTCGAGGACGAATTGTTCTAAAGTGGGGGGAATGATGGAGACAAGATTTGTGGTCAAGAAATGTAAATCGTTTTGTCTATGGTGTAGGGCCAAAGCCTTACCTACATCGTATATGCTATTGATTTTATGTTATTTTCTTCGTTTGGCTACGTTGTGGAAGGGAGACTTTATATACGCCGTAGTAGTAACGATTCCAAAATCTTTTGTGTAGTATTATTTTTCTAGGTCATTTTTTTTTGCAAGTTTCACTTCCATATAAAGTTAAAGACTGAAGGCAATGAAGACTGAAGATTGAGCAGGACAAGGCGGGATAAGTTTGAACAGATAAGACGAAATCCTTATCAACCAAAGTCAACTTTCCCTGAATGGCTAACTATCAGGCTCAGTGTCATCACTGACTAGAAGAAAGCAACCTTGTCACTTACCCAATATAGTCTTTGTAAACAGAGACAAAATACATCAGTATTTTGTCTTCTGTAACCTGTCAGTTTGTCACTTAGGATAGAGTTAAAACTCACTTGTATAAATAGCATAAGAGATGGAGTGGAAAAAAATAACTTGTGATAATTGTAAAAAAAACACACACAAGCCATCTTTCACTCCTCCAAATACAACTCTGTCCCTGAGATAGCTCAGTGGTTCCATTGTACTTATGCTCAGACTTAGCCTGAGCTTCGTGGGGAGTTACAACACTTTGTCATTTCAATCCCAAGTACTGTTCCGCAAGTACTTGGGTAATGTATTCTTTTTGATTGATTTATAATAAAGAATATTAAGTTGAAAATTTATCAGTGTGTTTCTACCTGCATTATTTTCAGTCATTACTCACAATCAGTTTACTTAATACTTTAAACTGTTTTATACGATTGTGAAACGGGAACAACAAGTGGTATCAGAGCAAGGCTGATTATAAAACCTTTTAAGCCGCTCTAAAACGTTTTTTAAATCAGGATCCAAATGGCTGAAATTGATGTGCCCCAACTTGTCGACAAAAAGGGTGGAGCTTATTCAGCTATTGCCCCTCGACTCGAAGTTGGTAAATTTAAAAAATGGAAAAAGGAAATGCTTTGCTATTTGACTGGGATGGAACCTTACTACATTAAGTGTATTAATGGAGGTCCATTTATCCCAAAGACCGCTGAAGGTTTGCCTAAACCTGAAGCTCAGTAGACTCAGGACGAGAGGAGAGTGGTCAACCAGGACCAAAGGCTCAAAAGTATCATCATATCATGTCTTCCTGATGATATTATGGAGTCTGTTATAGGCTGTAGTACAGCTAAACAAACCTGGGATGACCTGGTCCACAGTCATGAAGGTCCCTCAGATACCAATGAAAACAGAATCATGGATCTGAAACTTGAGTATAACACCTTCAGGGCTAAGGACTCAGAAACTCTGTCTCAAACTTACACCCGGTATAAAACCCTGTTAAATGAACTATCAAATGATGGTGTTAAGTTGTCCAAACATGAAATCAATGTTGGTTTTGTCAATAGTCTCCCTGAGAAGTGGTTGAATTTCTCTCAGGGACTTAGGAATGCTAATCATATCCAGAATCTTGAACTTCCTGAAATATATGGGAAATTTGTCTATGAGGAAAACCACATCAACAGACGATACCCTGACTTAAAGAAGTCTCAGGAAGTCAAGAAATCCCTGACCACCACTTCAACACCAATTTCTACTGCTTTCTTTTCTAACAGTGTGGTTCAGGATTTTCAAGAAAATTCAAATGATGAGCCTGATGAGAGTTCAAGCGAGTAGTACCTAAATGACCTGAACATCGAATTTCAGGAAAGGGCACTCCTTACTAACTCTAGAAGGTTTATAAAAAGAAACAAAGACTTTTATAATGCTAAAGCTAATGAGGACACTGAGTGCTTTAAGTGTCATAAAAGAGGTCATTTTGCCAAAGACTGTTTTTCAAAAACAATTTCAGAACCCTCTTACAAACCATCCGGGTCAAATCAGTCCTCAGGCTTTAGCAAATTTCAACCAAAAATCTATCAGTCTCATCATAATTTTCAAAACAAATCTGATCAAAGTAAAACTGTTGATTTTGAAGCTAAGTACAGGAAAGCCAAAGCTAAGCTAGCACTGCTTGAGGCCAGTCCCTCAGAAACAACAAACAGTGTTAAATCTGTGCAGGGTAAAAACAAGGGCCTAGTTGCTGAAGTCTTCAACTGGGATGAAGAGCCAGTATTCTCAGATGATGAAATGGTGCAAGTCAGTGCACTGATGGCTCTCTCAGAAGAGGACAAGCTAGCTGTTGGAAAGAATCATGCCAGAAATGGAGAATGGGTCAACATCACAATGAAGAAGGTAAATATTTTACTTTCAATGGATGATGACTCTGATTGGCAGTATTTTATGAACTATATTAATGTAGACCTTAAGTTTGTAGAAGAGCAATGATTAAATCTTTTTTCAAAATACAACAAGTTAAGTTTTGAATTGAACAAGTGTAGGGATGAACTGCTTCTTTTAAAACAAGCTAAGCTTGAGGCTGTCACACTGCAAATTCAAAACACTGAACTAGTTAAAAGAAATCAGGCTCTTCAAGATGAACTTAAAAAGGAAAAAGACATTATTGAAAGTTGGACTACTAAGAATCCTAGGGTCTTTGATGTTGTGGGTGCTCCCAGTAGCAAAAAGAGAGTCATAGGTGAAGATCATCTCCCTGACTCTCACAACAAAGACCAGAGTCCAAAGCCCTTTGTGTCTGGTGGCATGATCACCAATATGTTGACTATTCCCAAGCCCAGTGATTGGATTGAACGGGTTAACCCTGAGAGTAAGCTTCGAAATTTCGATTCTGGAAGAATACTAGAGCCTGAAAGCCAAGCTATAAAGAGCATGCTTGGACTCCCTGATGTGCCCAGTAGTACTGAACACATCACTGAGTCTGAAGCAGAATCTCAAGCATCGCTTCCACCTCTGAAACCTCTTCAGGGTGCTGCACCAAGCTCTGAGCTTACTCAATTGTAATTCAATCCTCACTCACCAAAAGAAAGGTCTGGACTTGGTAGAACTATCCTGAAAAGACCAACTAAACCAATCCAACAAGAGTCTACTCCCACTGAGACTTCTACATCTTCAGTTCCTACTGAAGCAGACCAAATTCAGCAACTGACTGAACTTGTGTGGAAGCTGACTGATAAGATGGAATCCATCGAAAAAACTCCTGATTCAATCAAGGAAACTAAGTCATCCTCCTCTAGTTCATCAAGGTCAAAATCCACCAACAAGCCCAGGCAGAAGTGTGATCTATGCCATTATACCAGTCATACCACTGACAATTGCTACAGAATCCTTTTTTGTATGATCTGCAAAAAGGATGATCACAGAACTTCTGATCACTTACAGTATGTAAGTTCTTTCAGTGAAGCAAAATATACCAAAGTTGGTCATCAATATGCTTCAACCTCCAAACCAACTCACAAGAATATAGCAAAACCTTTTCCTCCTTGCCCACACTGTGGCTTCAATGATCATCACCCTGATGATTGTCTCATGAACACATGCTATGATATTTGTGGAAATCCAGCTCATGAGACATTCCAGCATGACAATGTCATTAAAGCAAGGAGAAGTTCAAAGCAACCCCGAATCACTGAGTCATCTTTAGTCACTAAATGCAAAACCTGTGGTAGCACAATGCACTCAACCACTGACCATGATTCAATTGCCAAATTCAAGCAGACCTTTAGACCCAAGCCCACTAGTATGTGGGTCGGCAAGAGAAACTAATCCAGTTTACTATTTGTGTAGAGACACGCTAGGGAGCCTATTTGGCATCTAGATAATGGATGCTCAAGAAGCATGACTGGCGTTAAGGAGTATCTGCACAAGTATGTAAAGGAACCTGGACCCAAGGTAGTATTTGGTGATAACTCATCATGTCCCACTGAAGGTTATGGTTCAGTATACTGCAATGGAATAGTTTTCTCTAGAATAGCTTATGTCAATGGTCTCAAATACAATCTCATTAGTGTCAGTCAACTATGTGATGCTAAGTACATTGTGCAATTCAATGACAAACAAGGCACCATTTTCAATGCCAACAAAGAATTTGTTTTGATAGCTCCTAGAAGAGATGATGTTTATGTCTTAGACATGTCAACACTCTCTCAAGATGGAACTTGTCTCTTTGCCAAAGCCACTGAAACTATCAACTGGTTGTGGCACAAGAGACTTTCTCACTTAAACTTCAAAAACATCAACAACTTGGCAAAACAAAACAAAGTCCTTGGCTTACAATCACTGGTTTTTGCAAAAGATAAACCATGCTCTGCCTGTGAAAAAGGCAAACACCATAGAGCATCTTTCAAAACAAAACAAAATTTCTCCATCAAAAGCTGCCTTCACCTCCTGCACATGGATCTCTTTGGACCAGTCAGTCCTAGATCAATCCAGCATGAGAAGTATACACTTGTCATTCTTGATGAGTTCTCAAGATACACTTGGGTATACTTTCTTTCCAAAAAGAGTCAGGCAGCTGATACAATAATGTCATTTATCAGAAAAATTGAAAACCAGAATGACATTACTGTTAAACAAATCAGAACTGACAATGGCACCGAGTTCAGAAATGAAGAGCTTGAGAATTTATGTGATGAAAAGGGAATCACCCAAAACTTTTCATCCCCTTACACCCCTGAACAAAATGGGGTAGCCGAAAGGAAAAACATAACTCTCATCGAGGCTGCCAGAACTATGTTAAATGGCTCAGCACTCTCAAAGCATTTCTGGACTGAAGCAGTCAAAACAGCCTGTTATACACAAAACAAGTCAATCATTGTCAAAAGACATAACAAAACCCCATATGAGATATTTAAAGGTAGACTTTCTGATATCAGCTACTTTCATGTGTTTGGGTGTCCTGTGTTCATTCACAATCACAAGGATCACCTAGGCAAGTTTGATGCAAAAGCTGATGATGGATACTTCCTAGGCTACTCACTGATCTCTAAAGCCTTCAGGGTGTTTAACACCAGAAGACAACAAGTTGAGGAAACCTTTCATATCACCTTTGATGAAAGTTCAGAAAGCATCAGATTCACCAATACCTCAGTGGAGGAAATAGGAATTGATGACTCAACTAGATATCCTCCTGATGAGTTCAACACTGAAATAAATTCCTCCTATCAAGCTGATGCTGACATCTCATACTATGTCTTGCCCCACAACCTTCCTCAACCAACCATCAGTGAAATCATTGATAATCAATCAGTCCCTACTGGGATAGGTAATACTGAACCAAATGTTCAGGAACCTGTGATTCAAATACCCCAACCTGAACAAAGCATCTCTACAGATGATCTCAATGATCCTGTGGCTCCTGCACCAGAACTCACTCCTGAGTTTCCAGTGACCTCTTCAAGCTCAGATCCTAGACCACAAAGTAAGTGGACAAAATCTCAAGAAATTGAGCTTGTAAATATCATTGGTGAACCCACTGAGGGCATGCTCACTAGAAGCATGGCTGCTAAGTTAACTGCAACTTCAGCCAATGAATGTCTATATGCTGATTTTCTATCAGAAATAGAACCCAAAAGTGTCACTAAGGCCCTAAAACATCCAAGCTGGGTTCAGGCTATGCAAGAAGAACTTCAATAGTTTGATAAGAACAAGGTCCTCAGGATGTCATTGTCATAGGAATGAAGTGGGTTTTCAGAAACAAAACTGATGAAAACGGCACTGTCATTAAAATTCTGTTGTAAAAATCGGTCCATCAGCCGATTAATCCCCGCATAATCGCTGATCGCTCACTGAGCGCCTTGATTTATCATAATCGGCCTATTTAATCGTTTTGGTCAAAGATCGCTTAAAAATCGGTCAACAAACCGATTAATCGGACAAAATCGGTCTAATCCGATTAATCGGACAAGATCGCTTAAGAATTGGTCAACAAAATTGCTTAAAAATAAGACAAAATCGCTTAAAAATGGGTCAGCAAACCGATTAATCGGACAAAATCGGTCAAAGTTTGCTTAAAATGGTCTACAAACCGAATAATATCTATGTTTGACTTTAAATTTTGAAGAATTATGTATTATGTTTATATTTGAACACTTCAAAATATTCGAGCTTTGATGCTCTATGCTAATCTCATACATATAATATAATATAATATCTAATATTACAATTTTGTGTATAAAAATTCCAATCCGATTAATCCCCGATTAATCTCCGCCTAACCGATTAATCGCTAGGCCCTACCCAACCGCCTCACTAGCGCCTAGCGATTTTTACAACCTAAAAACAAAGCCAGACTTGTAGCCAAAGGTTACAGTCAACAAGAAGGCATTGACTATGATGAGACATTTGCTCCTGTTGCAAGAATGGAAGCCATCAGGATCTTCCTTGCATTTGCTACCTACATGAACTTCAAAGTTTACCAAATGGATGTAAAAAGTGCATTCCTGAATGGTGAACTCAAGGAAGATGTGTATGTTCAGCAACCTCCTGGCTTTGAGAGTAGTGAATTCCCTGACTATGTCTGCAAGCTTGACAAAGCCCTTTATGGACTTAAACAAGCTCTCAGGGCATGGTATGAAACTCTCTCAGCCTTCCTGATTCAAAACAAGTTTTTCAGAGGAAAGATAGACAACACCTTGTTTATCTACAAGACAAAGCAAGATTTGATACTGGTCCAAGTATATGTTGATGACATCATCTTTGGCTCAACAAATTACACTCTTTGCAAATAGTTTGAGAAACTCATGACAAAGAAGTTTGAAATGAGCATGATGGGGGAACTCACATACTTCCTTGGACTATAAATCAGGCAAACTGATAAAGGAATCTCCATCAGTCAAGAGAAGTATACCAGAAATATCCTGAAGAAATATGAGATATCTGACTGTACCTCAGTGAAGACACCAATGGTCCCTCCTAACAACCTTGGACCTGATCTCACTGGCAAATTAGTCAATCAAACTCATTTCAAGGGGATTGTAGGTTCACTGATGTATCTAACTGCCTCCAGACCAGGCATACAATTCTCAGTCTGTCTAATAGCAAGATATCAGTCCAATCCCAAAGAATCCCATCTCATTGCAGCCAAAAGAATCCTCAGATACCTGAAGGGAACTCCAAGCCTTGGACTTTACTATCCAAAGTGCTCAGGGTTTGACCTCAAAGGGTATTTTGACTCTGATTATGCTCGCTGCAACATGGACAGAAAAAGTACCTCAGGGTCCTGTCAATTTCTTGGAGGAAAACTGGTTTGTTAGAGTGCTAAAAAGCAACAATCAGTGGCTATGTATTCAGCTGAAGTTGAGTATGTTTCTGCAGCAGGATGTTGTGCCAATGTATTATGGATGAAAAGTCAACTCAGTGACTATGACATCCACTACAAAATGGTGCCCATCTTCTGTGACAACACCAGTGCTAGTGCAATCTCCAACAATCCTGTCCTCCACCAAAGAACCAAACACATTGACATCAGATATCATTTCATCAGGGACCACATAATGAAAGGAGACATAGAACTTCTTTTCATCCCAACTGAATATCAACTTGCTGATATCTTCACCAAACCTTTAGATGAACCCACCTTCAGGAGACTGAAAGCTGAATTAGGAATACTTGACATTGAAAGTCAGCAAACTGAAAATCAATCCTAATCTCAGTGAGTTCTCTCTGAAATGGTCCATTCTCCCTGAACAAAACCCAAAACAACCTTCTCACTGAATGAGTAAGACTCAATCAGGGACCCTGACTTTAGATAATAAGCACTGAATGAGTAACTAAATGCACCAAGTATCAGTTACTTAAATGTCATAGGTTGGTAAACATACCAATTTAATATAGGAATATATGTCTCTTTGACAAGTCAAGGGTCCCTTAAAACCTTACCTCATCCCACTTGGCATTAATTGCCTCCTCTCACATGAAATATCTTAAGGATATTTTATTACTGCAGAATGCACTTTTACTGTGCACTGCAACTGTTCCCTTGAAAACCGGGAAATTACTGCGGGTAGTGGAGTGGTGGCATTAAATGAGATAAATAAAATGTTTTCAATAACTAACTTTACAAATGCTCATTTATGCAAAACTTACCCCTCTCACCACTCTATAAATACCCTCCTCAAAAACATCAAAAACACACACAAATATTTCTGCAACAAAGCGCTGTCAAAATTATTTCATAAACCCAGAAATACTTGTGTGATCCTCAAATCTTCAACCTGTTTTAACAAAATCTTCTCTGTAAACATTTACAAAAGATTTTTCTTCACCAAAATCAAAAGGTTTTCAACTTGTTGATTGTTCTTGTCAAATATTTTCTAAAACCCTAAAAAAATCCTTCTATGGAAATGGCAAGAACACAACTCCTTCACTTTGCACCTCAGTGGGTGGGCGGTCTTGAAAATGTTGAGTTCAAAACCAATAATGTTATAGGCAATTTTGAATACCCACCTGATGTCCCAGCCTATAAGGGCATCATGAAGTTTTTATTCAACTGCCCACTTAAAACGGCCTTTACTCAGTCCCCCTCTATTCTGTACCAAAATCTCCTCAGGGAGTTTTGGGCTACAGCTGTGGCCTATGACCCGACACCTTCTACTGATGAGACTGAACTTAGACCCCTCAGGGAGTATCTCATCAAATTCAGTCTGTTTAATGGGGAAAAGTCAGTCACCCTGAACTATAAAACTTTTTGTACATCAACAGGGTTAGACTATAATTCTGGAGTCTATGTTGCCCATCCTAACCCCTCCACAGTTAAGGATGGGTTAAAACAAATTGTTTTGGATCTAAAGTTTTTGGACAGAACCCCAGTCACCAAGAACTCATTTCCTGCGGCTTGGAAAATCCTGTTCACATTTGTGATTCAGGTTCTCGGCGGGAACCACTCATCCACTGAACAAGTTAACTCTATTCAGTTGATGGTGGCATATTGCTTGATGAACGGGGTCACTGTCGACATTGGGGAGATCATTTACAGTGATCTCGTAACCAAGCTACTGAGCAAAACTAGGACGAAATACGTTTCGTATCCTAGGTTTGTCTCATGTGCCTTACAAGTGTTACTGGGTTGCAATTACCCTCAGGAATACAAATACACTGCTTTACCTAGTATCCTGAGTCAATCAAATTTTCAAAAAGACCCATCCCAAGTCACTGAAATTGAATTGACGGCCCATATGGTTGTTGTAAACAATCAGAGGGACTCAGTGTCTCCAAACCCTGCTCCTAAAAAGAAAAAGGGGAAGTCTCAGACTGGGACTAAGACCAAACCCAAGTCTCAGGGCCTTGAGGCTTCTGGAGCTCAGCCTAAAAGGCAAAGAAATCCCCAGACTGATCAGCCACCTAAGGGAGACCAAACATCATCTACCCCGGTGACAACGAAGGACACTGATACATCACAGTCAGTGCCCTTGGTCCCAACTACTACTCCCCAAGATCTAGAGGGAAACATACAACTCGCTGGTAGGGGAGCGCCTTCCACACTGCCCGAGGAGGACATTCGCAAATCACAGCTTTTGTCTGAGGGCCAACTGGATGATCCCAAAGACTTAGAGGGAAATGAACAACCCGCTGATAGGGATATCACTGCCGCTGCTTCTAGGGATAGCATTGGGAATCACCCAACAGTGCTTGAAGGAGCAAAGGGGGACAAAGACTCAGAGGGATTAAAACCACCCGCTGATATGGAACCCATCACCACCACTGGTCTTTTAACAGTTGCTGAAGTTAACGAAATTCTATTTTCTGGTGAAGAGCTGGCTGATAGTGAAGATGACATTCTTTCAGCAGGAGAAGAAATGGACGCTGATGTTCAAACTCATGAACAAGAGCATCAGCCTGATCCACAAGAGCCTGAAGAGTCACCTTTCAAGCCTGAAGATAATGACTCTGACTCTTCTTCATCCTATCCTGAAGAATTCAAAAAGTTTGACAACACTCTTCCACTGACATAAAGACAATTGGTTATGTGGATCACTAAAGCTTCAAGGAAGCTATATTCTGGTGTTACTGAAACTTTATGGGATCAACACACTGAAGCAGCTGCCAGCTATGCATATCTGAAAGCTGAGGTACAAACCTTTGATGCAAACACTGGCGAATACAGGGATCTCATGTACCAACATCTTCACAGACTGGATGAAAACCTGGTTAAATTTCTAAAGCACCTTTAGGGTTGTGGCACAAAGATAGATGAAATCAGGGATTCCGTCAAAGAAGACCCATTACTCAACTCCAAAGTGCTGGAAGCTACTGAGGCTTACTTGAAAAATTCCTCCGGCCTCACTGAACTAATCAACATGCTCAAATCTGCCAATGTTCAGGGTCTTCAGTCTTCAGTCCAGTCTCTTCAGGCCACACTAGGTTCTTTGGATGCTCAAGTGACCACCTTGGCTAAGGCATCGTCTTCTATGGCCTGGAATCTTGGGCCTAGAATGACTGCTTTGGAACTATCTCAGGCTAATCTGGTAGAAAAGGTCACCGGTCTTCAAAAGGATACAACTGACATTAAGTACAACTGACATTAAGGCTATGGTCACGGAGATCTACCAAGCCTTCAAAGGTCAAGCACTTCCAACTCCCTCAGTGTCCGAGGAAACTCTTGCTCTCACTGATGTTGCAGCAAAAGTTGAGGGGGAGAAAGCCACTGAAGAGACTCCCTCTCACACTGAGGGGGAGCCAGCTCAGCCAGTCTCTGCAACACCCATATCATCAGTCCCACCAACAACAACAACAATAATGACAATGACAGTTGCAACACCCATCATGACAACAACACCACCTTTGGTAGCATCATCTTCTTCAGGCCAGGATAAAGGAAAAGCCATAATGCAAACACCTGAGCCTAAGAAGATTCCCTATGTCATCGGCAACACTCAGTATCTGCTTACTACACAACAGCTAAGTGCCTACCTTGCAAAGGAAGAAAGGAGAAAGAAACTAGCTGAGGAAGAAAGGAAGAACAAAGAAGCATTGGTACAAGTTGTTGCTGAGGAAGCTGAGAATATTGGAATTGATCCCAAGAAGCTTCAAAAGGGTCAGGCTGGACAAAAATTCAAGGATGCTCAGGCTGCTCAAATGGCTGCAATGAGGAAAAAGCTTGATGAAAAGAACAGGAAAGTTGCAGCCATTAGGCAAGAAAGAATTGACCACTACAACTGGTCAATAACAAGCAGAAGGCTGCCTGAGAAGATCACAGATGTAAAAATCATCCCCAAGTCCAAACCACTGGCAATGAATGTCTACAGGGAGGATGATAAAAGACATTTCGAGGTTCATGATCCCATGAAATTCACTGACTTTGGGATCACTGAACTCGATGAACTTGGTCCAATCATTTCTAAGAAGCAGAATGCAGTGGTTAAGGAGCTGATGAAATCCCTGAGCAAAAGGTATGAAAGACTAAGGGAAGCACCAGCACAGCTTGGAATTCAGCTTGCTCTAACTGCACCACAAGGTTCTCAGTCTTAGCCAACCCAAGGCAAAAGAAAAAGGGTTGAATCTGAGCCTGAAATCAAAGTCCCTGGCCTGGATTGCAACGGGGAACTACCAGAGGGAGTGAAGTTTGTAAACTGTCTCTGCATTAAAGAGCGTGAAAGAGGACTCTTCTTCATAGATGTCTATGGAAACCCAACATTCCAAAGGTGGAGTGATATTGATCTTGCAGGAGTGGCTACAATGGCAAGCTATCTACCAGTGGCCTTTCAAATCCAAACTCCAGAAAACATCAGGTTCTGCAATGACCTGAATGCCAAGATAAGAGAGCACCCTAACAAAGAAACACTCCTCATGAAGAAGGTCAAGCTTGAAGCACTGGGAATCCATATTGACTGACATCTTTTGTTTTATATTTTGTACTAGTGATATGAACTATGTAATTTGATCATTAAACGATGTATGTTTTGTTAAAATATTCAGTGTTCCTTATTATGTTCATTAGTACATTCAGTGTAAGAAGAAGCCATTTGCTCACTTACACTGATCAAACACTTAGGCTATTTGTATATCCAAATAGGGGGAGATTGTTGGGTTCAGTAAATACCCAAACCCCGTAAGTCTAGGATTTGAATAGAAAATACCCCAAGTGTTTATCCCCTTGAACGTTAACAAGTCACTGAGCACATAGTCACTCAGTGAGCTATCTTCAGGATACTCAGTAAGAGACAAAGAAGAAGTATCTCCACTCAGTAAGGCGAAACTTAAGGGGTGAAGACTGAGTCAAGAAGAAGATAGTGGATTCAGTGAGTGATGACAATAACTCACTGAATCCCGAAACTCCTCATCAACTACTTACACTGAAGACAGACTGAAGTTAAAGGCCGAAGGCAATGAAGACTGAAGAATGAGCGGGACAAGGCGGGATAAGTTTGAACAGATAAGACGAAGTCCTTATCAACCAAAGTCAACTTTCCCTGAATGGCTAACTATCAGGCTCAGTGTCATCACTGACTAGAAGAAAGCAACCTTGTCACTTACCCAATATAGTCTTTGTAAACAGAGAGAAAATACATCAATATTTTGTCTTCTGTAACCTGTCAGTTTGTCACTTAGGATAGAGATAAAACTCACTTGTATAAATAGCATAAGAGATGAAGTGGAAAAAAAATAGCTTGTGATAATTGTAAAAAACACGCACACAACCATCTTTCACTCCTCCAAATACAACTCTGTCCCTGAGATAGCTCAGTGGTTCCATTGTAGTTGTGCTCAGACTTAGCCTGAGCTTCGTGAGGAGTTACAACACTTTGTCATTTCAATCCCAAGTACTGTTCCGCAAGTACTTGGGTAATGTATTCTTTTTGATTGATTTCTAATAAAGAATATTAAGTTAAAAATTTATCAGTGTGTTTTTACCTGCATTATTTTCAGTCATTACTCACAATCAGTTTACTTAATACTTTAAACTGTTTTATACGATTGTGAAACGGGAACAACAGTTTATCTACCATTAGATCAAGGATTATCTAAATTCGCTTCCGCGTCCTGTTTTAAGTGTTATGCGGCGTTGGAAGGATGACTGCACTCGACGCACAAAGATAGGTTAGCTCTTAACAATATATTTTATCGATTAAAGTTAGTAAGTTTATGAAGTACAATATGCCATAAACATACCAGATAAATAATAAACACGAGTAATTAATAAAAAGAAAGAGCTGAAAATCACCAAATGTTATTACGATTTCAGAGTTGAATGGGATTGAAGTGATATACTGATTACATAGTTATGCATCAATAAAACTTGATGCAAACCAAAAGTCTAGAATCATTGTAGATACACAATAACACGTTGAAATCGAGAACAAGAAGTCTGAAGTAGGTGTGATCCAATTTTGAAATATAGCATGTTTAGAACTAGTTCATCAATCAAAATTTTATAAATGCAAAACATAAATTTCAACAATAGTAATTGCACCAAAGTATTGATAGTAGAAGCTAATTTTTTATAACCAATGGAATACATAATCTTGAGGAATTATATACATACTCAATAAAACTTGAAAAATTGCATTTTTTTTTTCAAAACATAAGTTTTTCAAATGCATGATTTAAGATATTATTAAAGCATGTCTGAAAAAAATATGTAAATATTGAAGTTTTATTGAAGATATATGTAAATGCTCCCATAATCTTAAGGAATGCTAGGACATATCTATACTACACACATTTCAAAATCTGAAAATTAAAGAATACAAGATTAAATGCACTCAAAGCTAAAATTAAGATACACAACATAAAGAACTTTCGGTACAAACCAATTAAACATACATCAATGGTACAAGTATAAAATATTTAAACATATTAATTAATGTTATTTTTAAAACAACCATAAAATAAAAAATACATGTTATTAAACACATTATACAAACTAATAAAATACACAAAGTTTTATACAATTCATATGCTAACAAGTTGATAGTACATATGATTTTGAAGACCGGACAGGACCAATGAGCTCAATCGAAATCCGGAGTCGTCATAGGTTCAGCTAGCCAATAACCGTTTGTTAATACAAATATTTATATTTTATGATCTTTACTTAAGTTTTGTTAACGACAAAAGTAAATTTAATTTTTAAAGATTAAAGCTTGTCAAGTTTAATGGATATTAAAACAAGCTTTTCCTCAAATAATATCTTCATCACTCAAGCATTTTCATTTTGATTAATCATATTTTTTATATGCCTCTAAACCATAATGTATGTTAACATTTTTAGATCAAGCATGTTTTGGTTTCTTGAAACAAAACATTACATATGTATTTACATTTAACATATTTCTAAAAATAGAAAACGATATATGACATCATGTGGTGCATCATTGAAATCTCTAGAGGATTTCACTAGATATTTTGTGTAGATTTGGACTCTACATATCTTACACAATCTTGGATGTATTTGGTTGACTTTGGTAAGATTTTGGTAATCTTGTTGTCAGACCCCGGCGGCACCAAAATTATACACGGGCGGAACCCTTTTAAGGGGTTCGTGGTCCGTGGTGACTGCTGTTCATTTTGGCTATAAATAGCAACCCAAACCAAATTGTTTTCTCATCCATTTTATAGCATAATCACATACATTTCTTCTCTCTAACATTTCTAACTCAATTTCATATCATTATAGTGATCCTCTTTTGTAGCAAAGAAGATCAAGGCATATTCAAGCTTCAACGAATAGTTGGAAGTCTTGTTTGTTTTGTTGTTGTATGATCTAGTCTTGTTCATACATCATTGTTGTACCAAGCCATCATAAACTTGTGAGTGTGAGTGGTTAGTATTTTAGTCCTTAAAATACATTGTGTGTGGGAGTGGTTGTACCCTTGGAAAAGAACTCGACATCTAGCTTAGTGTCGGAAATAGTGTGTAAGCGAAGTGTAAAGGTTTCTCCGCCGGTGAAAGGAGCTTGTTGACTAGTGAAGTTAAACTCTCGAGTGTGAGACTCGGGGAGTGGAGTAGGGCAAGGAAAAAGAGTCCTTGTAGACCGAACCACTATAAACAACTTGTCGTGGTTTGATTGTTTCTTTCCTTATTTACTCTTTATATATATTGCTTGCATATTGATTATTATTCATTAACATATCTAAGATCAATATCAATCGATCTTTCAATAAGTTTCAAAACAAAGTTTTTTAATCAGTAAACTATTCAACCCCCCTTCTATTTTCCACAATTGGTACCAGAGCCTCGTTGCTCAAGAATTTCTAAAATATATTGTATTTTATAAACTTGAAACGATCCATGGATTCCGAAAACTTTAAAGAAGGGCAATCTATGCAAAGACCACTACTCTTTGAAACCAATGGATGTATCTATTGGAAAAATCGTTTTGAAACATATGTAAAATCAAAAGATATAGATCTTTGATTTGTTATAATTAAAGGAGGCTTTAGTTCTACAACAAAAAATATTTCTATTGATGATCAAAAGAAATTAATAGCTAAAAATAATTAAGCTAAAAGGATGCTTTATAATGCTTTACCTAGAAAAGAATATGAAAGAATTTTTATGTGTGAAACCGCAAAAGAAATTTGGGAATCTTTGATTATTACACATCAAGGAAATTCACAAGTCAAGGATAACAAAATTGATCTTCTTGTTCAACAATATGAACAATTTGTTATCCCTGAAGATGAAACCATTGATTGTTGTTTTGTTCGCTTTAATACTATTATTACTTCTCTTAAAGCACTTGATGAATCTTTTCGTAGTAAAAACTTTGTCAGGAAATTTCTTAGAGCACTCCATCCGAAGTGGAGAGCTAAAGTAATGGATATTGAGGAATCAAAAGATCTCTCAATAATGTCACTTGACGAGCTAATCGGAAACCTCAAAGTACACGAAATGGTAATGGAGAAAGATTCGGAAATCATCAAAGGAAAAAGAGAGAAAGTCAAATCCGTTTCTCTAAAGGCAAGAAAGGAATCAAGTGATGATGACGAATCTTGCTCCGGTAGTGAAGATGAGGAGTATGCTATGGCCGTTAGAGATTTCAAAAAGTTCTTTAGAAGAAGAGGAAAGTTCGAAAGACAACCTCGAGATGAAAAGAAGCCATTCCGAAAAGACCGAGATGACAAAAGAGGAAAAGGTGAAAGGAAGTGCTTTAGATGCGGTGATACAAGCCATCTAATAGGAGATTTCCCCAAGCCACCTAAAAGCAAAAATCAACGAGCTTTTGTAAGTGGTGCTTGGAGTGATAGTGAGGATGATGAATAATCAAGCAAGGATGAGATCGCTCTAATGGCACATGAATCAAATGAGGTATATTCTGACTCATCTTACTCTTCTATTGATGATGACATCTTGCAAAAACAATATAATCAATTGTGTGAGCTTACCTTAAAAATCATAACTAAAAACAAGTTTTTAAAGACTAAAAAGGAATTTTTAGAAAATGAAAATTTTGAGTTAAAAGAAAAGGCAAAACGATTAGAAAAAAGGAAAGCAAATGACAATGATTGTAAATCATGTCAAGAGCTTAGTCTTGAAATAGAAAAGCTAAAACTCACACAAGAAGTTCTCATCGAACATAACTATAACTTTAAAAGGTTTAACAAAAATATTGCTTGTGCCGATGAAATAGTTAGAATTCAAAAAATACCATGAAACATGAATGGACTAGGTTTTAATGAAGTACTAATTCCAAATAGTCAAACAAAAACGGCCGAAAAAGATAAACAAACTGTCAAAACTACTGCAGTATAGCACGGACCAGACGGACCCAAAAATAGGGTTCCGTCCGTTGAAAAATTTGGTGCCGTGGGGACTGTAGCAGGACAGAATGTTTGCAATACGGACTGTAGTGTATTTGTCAAAGTGACAAAGAAAACCAAGGATAATGCCAATTATGCAAATTTAGCTCATTTTTCATCTGATTTTAAACATTTTGCATCTGAAACATATAAAATGCAATTTTGAGATATTTTCAGTATTTTGATGCATTTCTGAGCATTTTTAAACGTTTTGCAGTTCAGATTTGACCAAAAATGATGAGTATTTACACACTCATCATGGACTTATTTGGTACATCCGCTATAAGAAGATATGGAGGCAACTTATATACTTTGGTCATAGTAGATGATTACTCAAGGTTCACTTGGACATTATTTTTGAAAACTAAAAATGAAGCTTTTGATAAATTTGAAATACTTAGCAAGAAAATTCAAAATCAACTAGGTGTTAACATTGTGTCGATCCGAACGGATCATGCTCGCGAGTTCGACAATGAAACACAATTTGAAAACTTTTGTGATACAAATGGTATAACACATAACTTCTCGGCTCCTCGAACACCTCAATCTAATGGAGTTGTAGAATGTAAAAATAGAACCATTCAAGAAATGAGCAGAACAATGCTTAATGAACAAAAAATACCTCAAAAGTTTTGGTATAACGCTGTTGATACTTCTACATACATTTTAAATAGAGTTTTAATACGTCCTTTCTTAAACAAAACACCATATGAATTATATAAAGGCAAAAATCCAACTTTAGGATATTTTAGAGTGTTTGGGTGTAAATGTTTCATTCTTAATACCAAAGACAATCTCCCCAAGATTGACCCAAAGTCTTATGAAGGTGTATTTCTTGGTTACTCACAAACTAGTAAAGCTTACATAGTCTTAACAAAGAAACAATGAGAGTCGAGGAATCGTTGAACATAACATTCGACGAAAGTCCACCTCCTTCTAAGACATCACCGTTCGTAGATGATGACTTAGTTGAAAGTCAACTTGTAGAAAGTCAAGAAATAATTGAAAATGACAAGGAAGATGAACCATTAAATAAAGAAATTATAAACATCAAAGAATCCAAAAGTCATCCTTTAGAAAAAGTCATAGGACAACTAAATCAAATAACGTTAAGATCACAAGCCCAAAATCAAAGTAACTACTTTTGCTTTGTATCAACCATTGAACCGAAAAACATAAACGAAGCAATAAAAGATGAATCTTGGGTAATTGCTATGAAAGAAAAGTTAAACCAATTTGTTAGAAATGATGTTCGGAAATTGGTCAAACTATATGGGTTTTTCGAACTATAATTGGAACGAAATGGGTTTTTTCGAAATAAAATGGACGAAAATGGTGTAGTGTCTAGAAACAAAGATAGGCTTGTCGCACAAGGTTATAATCAACAAGAAGGGATTGATTACGATGAAACTTATGCACCGGTAGCTAGGCTCGAGTCTATTAGAATCTTACTTGCATATGCATGTGCGTATGACTTTAAATTATTTTAAATGGATGTTAAAAGTGCATTCCTTAATGGGTTTATTGACGAAGAAGTATATGTTGCTCAACCTCCCGGTTTTACCGACTTTGAAAAACCACATCATGTCTTCAAACTCAAGAAGGCATTATACGGACTTAAGCAAGCACCAAAAGCTTGGTACGATCGGCTAAACACTTTTCTAGTAGAAAACAAATATACCATGGGATTAGTAGATAATACTCTCTTTACCAGAAAAAGGAATCACACGTTATCATAGTTCAAATATACGTTGATGACATCATATTTGGATCAACCTGTCAAGAGCTAGGTGATGATTTTTCTAAAATCATGCACGACGAGTTTGAGATGAGTATGATAGGTGAGTTAAAAAATTTTCTAGGACTTCAAATTAAACAACTAGAAGATGGCATATTCTTTAACCAATCTAAATACATAAAAGATATGCTTAAGAAATTTGGTCTTGAAGACTCTAAACCAACTAAGACACCCATGTCTTCGGACACAAAACTCACCAAGGATGAGGAAGGTGAATCGGTAGATAACACTAAATATAGAGGAATGATCGGTAGCCTACTCTGTCTCACGGCTAGTAGACCCGACATTATGTTTAGTGTTTGTCTATGTGCTCGCTTTCAAGAAGATCCCAAAGCATCACACTTAAAAGCCTTGAAAAGGATATTTAGATACATTAAGGGAACGACATGTTTAGGATTATGGTATCCCAAAGGAACGGGTGTAGAAACTATAGTGTATGCCGACTCGGGCCATGTCGGTGACTATGTCGATAGAAAAAGTACAAGTGGTATTTGTACTTTTGTTGACATTGTCTCACCTCATGGTTTGCAGAGAAACAACCGGCTCTAGCTATCTCAACTACTGAAGCCGAATACGTCTTAGCCGAAAAAGCATGTCAACAAGCTCTTTGGATGAAGCAAGCTCTAGTGGATTACGGAATTCATCTCAACGGTATCTCTATACTTTGCGACAACAAAGGAGCTATTGATCTCAACAAAAATCCCGTCCAACATGCTCGAGCGAAGCATATTGAAATCCGCCATCACTTTCTTCGCGACAATGTTCAAAAAAAGGAAACATCTCAATTGAGAAAGTATCCTCCGAAGACAATATTGCCGACATCCTAACTAAACCTCTCAAACGAGAACCATTTAATCTTCTTAGACTTGGCTTAGGATTAATGGAACCAAACATGTAGTTAAAACATAGTCTAAATATTAGAACAACCAAAACAAAACAAATTAGCCTAAATCTGCTACTGTTCCCACGGCACCAAACGACCAAACGTACGGAACCAAAAATTTGGTGTCGTCTACAGTAGCAAATATTCTACTTACAAAACATCTTCTTCCTCACAATTCACTTTACCAAAACGTATCAACAACACACCCACCTCATTGTTAAGACTTTCTCTCCCATTAATCACTGAAGAAAACATCATTGTAAGTATCCTAACTACATTACTTCTCGTAATTCTGAGTCTAGGATTCTAATTTGTGCAAAAAATCGCTACATGGGGATTATGTATATTCTTGTACAAAACATGAATTCAATTGGCAAATTGCATAACTAGTTACTGAAATTAGGTACTACATTGTCACATTGCATAAACTAATCATGTTTCCCACTACTTAAAAAATAATTACTATAAGGCCTTATTCTAATTAAACAAAAAAACCCATGTCAAAATTTTGAAAAGCTTCTCAGTTGTAGAAAAATAATTTTTCATTGTTAATACAAATAGAAACGTAAATTTTTCATCACTTGTATAATGTCTCTTGAATACTAAAGGTAATGCATAACAAATATGCATTCCCGGGTATATTCAAATGAAACCACGTTGAATTAGGAGCGTTTGGGTTATCTCCCGCTTTTTGCCAAACACCCCCATTAAAAACTATTTTATGCATGAAATGACTCGAGATAACCGCAACTCCAAATTGTCTTCATATAGGCACACACTAGAACAAAAATGCTAAGTTTGTTTTCAATTTTACTAAAACATATAAATTCTTGCTCATAGGAACAACCATGGTAGCCGCAAAATTTTATGATCACAAGGACACTCTTAACTACATCCCTCAACATCACAAAACCAAGGGTCTCACTAAATACCAAGTTGAAATCTTTAAGATTCTAGAGCGAAGGTACTTCCATGAGGGTAGGACCATTCATCCTTGTTTTGTCGACGGAACTAATCTCCGTCAAGAGCTAGCCACTATCAACTTCGATTGTCTCCTTGACATCGATGAACCAATATGTCCTAGAATTCTATGCTAGTGTTGTCTCTTTCACAAATGAGGATAATCTAATGGCTCCTAGGTTTAGGATCAATCAAAATGACTACTCCATCTCTTTAAACCAATTTACTCAAGTGCTAGGAATTCCTAACCGTGGTACATGTGTTTACTCGGATAAGTGGTCACTCACTATTCTTGATGCAATCAATGACCGCTCTCTTCCCTACCTAACTCATTTGGAGGATAAGGACATCATTCATGAGCACCTTTTTCACGAAAGGGCAGCTCCAACCCGTGTCACTCGAAAGGGAAAGGAAGTAAACCGAGATCCATATGGTATGAAACTCAATGAGCTCAAGCCCGAATTCAAAAAGTGGGAGGAACTCCTTAGAGCCAATGTCATTAGCACCATAGGAAATAGAGACCATATCAATGTTTGCCTTTGTCACATGCTCTACAACTTGTCCACTCGTCGACCATTCAACTTAGCCTACTACATTGCTAGGAGAATGGTAGATATCCCTACTCAAGGCTCCGTTGCTCTTCCATACGGGATGCTACTCACCCGTCTCTATAGAGCATTTGCACCCATTCCACCAAGTCCAAAAGGGTTGATGCTAGATTACTCTTTTATCCCTCACATATTTGAGCCCTTGAGTGACGAGCGAGTGGCTAAGACTAAGGCAAAAGGTAAAAGGGCAAAACCTCCAACTCCTTCATCATCATCATCAAATAGCTCGGAAGACGGTCTCCCCAATTCTCGACTACCACCTCAAGAGTACTATGCATCTCTTCCCGAGATTGATAATGAATCGGCGGAGTTCAAGCAAACCAAGGGAATGTTCAAATGCCTTGGAAGGACGATGAAAAAGATCTACAAAAATTTGGATAAGTGAGGTTTTAAAGGAGTGTTTGGTACAAGTTAAAAACAATGATGTATGATACTATTTGGTCGTTTTTACTTTGTAGGATGATAAACTAACTTGAAACAATGTTTTATGCTAACCGGTTTATGTAGGGGGATAACATAAGAGTGTTATCAAATTTTACCCATTTTCACTTATATGTGAAAATCGTTAGCCCTTGGTCAAAATCAATACTCCATTATGTTTGTGTATGCGTTATCGACTATTCCTAACTAGAAATAATTAATGCCATATGTTTTAAGAAAAAATTCAGGTATCGGAAAAGTCCCCGATGGTTAAAAAACGGGTCTGTGAAGATTTCTGATCAGCATGGATCAGACGGCACCAATTTTTTGGTTCCGTCTGTTAAAAATCTTGGTACCGCCAAACCTTAATAGATGGACTAGGCGGCACCAAAATTTTGGTTCCGCCTGTGTAAAAAATTGGTGCCGTGGAACCTGCAGGTAACTTTCTAAATTTTGCTTATTTTAATATTCCAAATTACCATAATTTGCTTCTAGGATATTTTTTTACTAGTTTTTATCCATATTAGAACTAGTTTAACACACTTAGACATATAGGATATCCATTTCCCACCAAAATTCAAAAATTCCAAAAATTCACGCAAGGAACCCTTTTTCATAAAGAAGGAACCAAAAATTTGGTTCCTTGTAATCCGTGGGTGATCTGATTCTCAAGATCCAACAATCATTAGAACACATTTATTGCATATCTTTGTCTCTTCACCCCATCCTTCTTGTATGGCTTGACTTAGGTGATATGACTAACATTAAAAACACTTTCAAATTATTAGAAACCTCATTTCTTCTATAGTTTAACATTAAATCAAACACATTTCTCCATAATTTCATAATCCTATAAATTAAGAGCTTCTAAGATGATCATTCTCACACTTTCTCAATTCTTCTCATCTACTAGCGCAATATTAAGCAAAAATGAATAAGTCTTCTTCATCAAATAAACCTTGCAAGAGAACGGCTAGAATGAGCGTTAGATCATGTTGCTTTGTCAACATAAGCTCCTCTTTCGATTCCTCTCCCTTAACCATCTCATCTCCCATAAGAGATGAGAACTTCTTCACTTTGTCTACACCTACACCACCTCCAAAATCACCTATTGTAGTCACTACTCCACCACCAACAAAGACTCCCATTACTAGCTCACCACCACCGGCTCCTATCCAATTATCCAAGTCGCCATCACCTCCTAAATCTCCAACTCTCATCCCATTAGAGCTATTCTCTACACCACCTACATCTCCAAACCCATTTTTGGAGGACTTGGAGGACTTGCCTCCTAGGCCCAATAATCCACCACCACTACCATCCTTTGGTACAATTGAACGAATAGCTCATGAGTCTCCACGTCCATCCTTTGACCCAAACGCCCCGTTAGGGCCTCAACCTCTTCTTTTCCATCCTATTCACAAGGAATTCACGGCCCTTTGTATGGGGACCATCCACTACCTCCAACATCATGCCTCCTCATATAGAGGACATTGATGAATCCATGTGGGATGATCACCCAACTAAAGAGGAGATAGAAGCCGAGCTACACCATCTCCACAAATTCTCCAATATGGTGGACTCTCACCTTAGTGAAACCATGCAAATGCAAAATGCTTTGCTAGCCTCCCTAATCACCAGTCCAACCACCAACACCAACAACTCCACCATTTCACCACCACAAAATAATGAACCATATTACCCTCCTAGACACGGTTGCTCAAATTGTGAGTGGACCGCCCACATTAGCGAACGGACCCGGGTGATGGTCCATGAGCTTCAAGATGAAATGAGGTTTATCCTCAACCACATCCTAGAGCGAATAAACGCTCTTGCTCATCCACCACCTTAATAGAAAGTTCCTAGTCTATCTTTTAAGTATTTTTATTTTTCTAATTTTCTAGGATTATATTTTTTTTTTCTTTTCTAGGATTTTCTTCATGTACTAACACATCATTGTGTTCCATTTCATGATTTTCATATCATGAAAATTTTAAGAAGTGAATGGTGTTTCTTATATTGTTGTTAATTGTTACATGGTGATTGGAAATGCTTGTGATGATGCTTATTACTAACATCTTTTTTGTAACTTTTTCACAATCCATGTATCTTTCTCTAGGCACCCAATTTAGGGGGAGCATTGGCCAAGGGGGAGATAATGGCTCGGGCTCATTACATATTTCGCCTCGCCTCAAAAAGGGGGAGAAATATTATAGAACTTGGACTTGGACTTGGACTTGGACTTTGACTTTCTATAAAAGTCAACTGCATACTTTGACTTTCTGAAAAGTCAACATCACACTTTGACTTATGAAGACTTTGACTTTCAAATAAAGTCAACTGCATACTTTGACTTTCTGAAAAGTCACCATCATGTATAAATTGGACAAACTAGTATTATCATCTTTATCTAAATCTTTCAAGTTCTAAAATTAATTTCATATTTTTATAACTCTTGTATAAACTTTACATCTTTTATAAAAATAAAATTTATGTTTTGTCCTCAACAAAAAGGGGGAGATTGTTAATACAAATATCGTCATTAAACGTTATTTATATTTTATGATCTTTACCTAAGTTTTGTTAACGACAAAAGTAAATTTAATTTTTAAAGATTAAAGCTTGTCAAGTTTAATGGATATTAAAACAAGCTTTTCCTCAAATAATATCTTCATCACTCAAGCATTTACATTTTGATTAATCATATTTTTGATATGCCTCTAAATCATAATGTATTTTTGAAAATGCGACAAGAGTCCATGAGGTTTAACTTGTGTTGCAAGATAGGTCCTCTAGGGACTAACGATGTAATTTTTTTTTACATAATTAGTCCTTTATGTTAGACGTTCGTTACACAAACAGTCCTACTAACCGCCGTTACTTAACGGTTGTTAAATAACGACATTCTATCATTTTTAATTAAGAAGCTCTATATAAAACGCAACGCAACTAAGGCTTGATAACATACTTTTTGGTAAATTCGCAACCGTTTAATTATATTGCTCACGCTTAAAATACTAAACATATCTAATAGGAACAGACTTAGCTCGAACGTTAAATAATACTTTTGTATGCAAACACCCCGCTGCGAAGCGCAGGCTAAAACCTTGTGAAGGTCAATAGCCATTTTCAGATATATATATATATATATATATATATATATAGGTTTGGGTTATTATGAAAAGTTTCTTAGAATGAAAAGAATGAGAAGGCATGTGGAGGTGACATGTGTCACCTTTGCCACATCATCATGCCACATCACCATACCCCACCCCCACCCACCCACCCCCCCCCCCGCCCCCCCCACCCCCCCCCCCCCCCGAAAAAAAAAAATTTCCCGCCAAAAAAAAAATTTTTTTTTGGGCAAAAAAATTTTTTTTTTTCCCGCCAAAAAATTTCCCGCCAAAATTTTTTACTGCATCACAGTTATAAAGTTACTGCATCACAAATCATAATTTTAGTGCATTAAGGTTATAAATTACTGCATCACAGTTATAAAGTTACTGCATCACAGTTATAAAGTTACTGCATCACAATCATGATTTTAGTGCATTAATGTTATAACATTGATTTTAGTGCATCATAGTTGATGCACTTAACTATTAACTATGATGCAGTAACTTATAATAAAGATGCATCAAGACTTATTAGTGCATTAAGGTTATAAGTTACTGCGTCACAATTATGATTTTAGTGCATTAAGGGGGTGGCAACACCCTCGGTATGGCTTGCGGTTTGGCTAGGCATCATGCGGCATCCCATTGCCACCCTAGCGGCATCATGAATTCGGTATGGTTTGCGGCATCTTTTGCCGTAGCGGCATGGAGGAATTCAAGAGGAGCGTGTGTTTCATTTTCAAAATTAAGGAAAATACAAATATTGGAATCGATAGCGGAGCAAAGGTCTACAAAGGATGGCTTGGCCGAAAAATTGTTGTCGGCCCAAATCCGTAATATTGAAGAAAAGGCTTATCATCGGGCACTGAGGTTCTATAACCAACCTCACGATCACATAATTGATCCGAGAATGCGAGAGATCACGATTACCAAAAAACGTGAGTATGCGGAGCAATATGGATGGCCGACGGATATTTAGATGCGTATTTTTTTTAGTATTATGCAATTTTTTTAAGTATTATGTAATTTGTTTTTTATTATTAATGAAATATTATGTTTTTATTTAATTGTTTGATTTAATTATGAATTTAAAAAAGAAAAAAAAGTGAGGTATGGAATGACCATTGCCACTAAAAAACTATGGTGAGGTATGTGATTAGGTGGAATGAAATTATTGGTGGGTTGTGAGGTATGGTGAGGTATGGAATCAAAGTGTTGCCACCCCCCTAAGGTTATAAATTACTGCATCACAGTTATAAAGTTATTGCATCACAATCATGATTTTAGTGCATTTAAGGTTATAACCTTGATTTTAGTGCATCATAGTTGATGCACTGAACTATTAACTTATAATAAAGATGCACCAAAACTTATTAGTGCATTAAGGTTATAAGTTACTGCATCACGGTTATAAATTTACTGCATCATAATCATGATTTTAGTGCATTAAGGTTATAAATTACTGCATCACAATTATAATTGTGATGCAGTATTTTTATAACTGTGATGCAGTAATAAATTTTGGCGGGAAAAAAAATTTTTTTGGCCCAAAAAAAAATGCTTTTGGCGGGAAAAAAAAATTTTTTTGCGGGGGGGGGGGGGGGGGGGGGGGTAGGTGGGTGGGGTGGGGGTGGGGGTGACACATGTCACATGACATGGCATGGTGATGTGGCAAAGGTGACACATGTCACCTCCACATGCCTTCTCATTCTTTTCATTATAAGAAACTTTTCATTTTAACCCTACCCTATATATATATATATATATATATATATATATATATATATATATATATATATATATATATATATACACCCAGTTTGTTTATTATGAAGTAGATATGTATTATTTTTTTTAATATCAGAAAATACATTAATTTTCATTAAATATATTCATAAATTATTATAAATAAATGTAGTTTTTTAAATTTAATAATCTCTAATTTTACTTTTATATAAATTCAAATATGTGCCCTCAAAACACATTTTAATAAATCCCTTTATTATTTACAAAAACTAATGTAAGTGGCAAGACATACAAAATGTGACAAGTAAATGTAAAACAAATATCTTCCTATATTTTCTTTTACTTTGTGCATCTTTCAACATCGATAGTGATCTATAAATATTGGCTCCACACCCTCTTTAATTTAGCCCTTTGTCGTATTCGACTCTAATAATTAATTTTGGTCGCATTCTTTAATTTTTTTGTTTACTTTCTAACAAGGTTAATGCAAAATTAATTGTAATAGGGATTGGTTCAATTCTTTCTTTGGTTATTGATTGATGCTTTTAACTGATTGGATAGTGTTTATGGAAATTTACCTTTTTGTGTGACATAACTTTTTGGTGTTTGAAAACCAACAATTATTGGTTTTGTTGTTTCTACTTTCTAGAAATGTACTTTTATCTATATGAGAGAAAAACAAGCTAAACATGTTGAGTAATATAGTAAAGGTTTGATATGATATGAGTTGTATCAAAAATCAGCGTATTAAAAACGTAATTACTTACCGACACAATTTTTTTTTTATTTGCACATTTTAATGTACAATTTGTAAAAGCATCATATAATAAATATACAATTGCTTATATTATAGATTGTTGTATAAATAAAAAATGCGAGCGCGCACATTACCTCCTTACTAAGATGATGATGGAGATATTGTAAATAGAATTATTTGACGTGTTGTTGCGTACATTTACTTATGGATTAATTTCATATATCACCCTACTTTTATAATTAATTTCATATATACCCAAAGTGCAAGTGTTGAATGCATAATGTACAATGTTTTTAATGCATGTTTTGGTATATATGAAATTTCCAACTAAAAGGAGGGGAAATATGAAATTGCTCCATTTACTTATTTGCAATTTTTAATTTTTTTAAAAGGAAAACTAAAAAGTAAACTATTTTATTTATAGAACAACAAAAATCTATGCAAACTGATCGGGCGTTATACTGCCTTCCCACCACACGCGAAGGTCTTGTATGGCGTTTGAAGGCCATGATGGGGAAGGTGATGATGCGCGAAGGTGGTAATTTTAGGGTGGTTCGGTGAGGGCGAGTGGCAACCAGTCTTTTTTTATTATTATTATTTTGTTTGTAAGTGTGTGGAGGCTATATTGTACGGTATGTTTGTATAAAGTGAGATATTTTTGTGTGTTTGGTTAGTTTGTTATAGCAAACGGCATGGTAACGTGGGAAGGGTGTTAAACTTTAACATTTGGGTGTTAACCACAAAGTGTGGCATGTTAAAGGTCAAGCTTTAACATTGCGTTAAGGGAATAACGCATGTTAAAATCCATTTTCAGTTTTTTTTTTTTTTTTTTTTTTTTTTTTTCCCTAAATGAGGGGTTGTTTTTTTCAATTGTTGGTGAGTTAAGGCTTAACTTGGTAATGTTATGATAAAGGGTGTTTTTTTGTTGAGTTAAGGTTAAATGTTAAAGTTGATGTGACACTGATGTGGCATGGTGTTAAGGTTTAACCTAGGTTATTATACCTAGTGCTCTTAGGTTTGTGTTAGGTGATGTATTAAAAAGCTGATGTAACGCTGAGATGAAAGTGATGAAAAGATGACCATTACACCAAAACTATGTTAGATATAAACATATACCCTTTTGGTTGATGGACATGATATCATGTCAAAAGTTGATGAGTAAGATAACTGGTTTCGGCTTCAGTATAACCAAGATATATAATAGCTCAATTTGCCATTAACAAAACGTTCAATATCTAATTTATATGAGTTAATAATAATTAAAAAGTACATTTTCCGAACTGATATTAAGGGGGTAAGTTATTATCACTTTCTAATGTTTTAAATTCTATGCATAATTCCATGTATATTCTTGTAAAATTTAAAAATTACATATATATTATTTTTATAAGTTTTTGATGCATAAAGTACAATGCTTTTAATGCATCAAAAGGATATATATGAAGCAAGAGTATATATGCAAGGATATACATAAAGTACAAGAGGCACTTTATTTTGCATACTCAAAAATTCTTGCATACTAAGGGATAAATCCATACCTTCCATCTAGTTTGATCTAATGGTGGTAATTAACCTAAGATTTAATATGTCTAAACCTAAGTCTATGTTTTTTCTTGTCTTTTTCTTTTCTTTTCATCTTTCTTATTTATTTTCTCATTATTTGTATTTTTTTTAACCATTTTTTTAATTTCACCTTTTTTTTTGGTCAGTTTTCATACGTTTTTGTTCGTTTTTTCCTCTTTTTATACGTTTTCGTCGGTTTTCATACGTTTTCGTCCGTTTTCATACGTTTTTGTCCGTTTCCTTACGTTTTCGTCGGTTTTCATACGTTTTCGTCTGTTTTCTTACGTTTTCGTCCGTTTTCTTACGTTTTTGTCTGTTTTCATATGTTTTCGTCTGTTTTCTACCGTTTTCTTACGTTTTCGTCCGTTTTTATTCGTTTTCGTCCGTTTTCATACGTTTTCGTTTGTTTTCTTACATTTTCGTCCGTTTTCATACGTTTTTGTATGTTTTCTTAAGTTTTCGTTCGTTTTCTTATGTTTTCGTCTGTTTTCTTACCCTTTCTTCTGTTTTCTTACGTTTTTGTCCGTTTTCATACGTTTTCGTCTGTTTTCTTACGTTTTTGTCCGTTTTCATACGTTTTCGTCCGTTTTCTTACGTTTTCGTCTGTTTTCTTACATTTTGGTCCGTTTTCCTATGTTTTCGTCCGTTTTCTTACGTTTTTGTCCGTTTTCATACCTTTTCGTCTGTTTTCTTACGTTTTCATCCGTTTTTAATACGTTTTCGTCCGTTTTAATACGTTTTCGTCTGTTTTCTTACGTTTTTGTCCGTTTTCTTACGTTTTCATCGGTTTTCATAGGTTGTATACGCTTTCGTCCGTTATTTTACGTTTTCGTCCATTTTTAGACGCTTTTGTCTCTTTTTGTCCGTTTTCGTCCATTTTCGTCCGTTTTTATACGTTTTCGTTCGTTTTCAGACGCTTTTTTTCCGTTTTCATATGTTTTTATACGCTTTTTATTCGTTTTTATACGTTTTTGTCGTTTTCATACGTTTTCGTCCGTTTTTTGCAGTTTTTATATGTTTTCGTCTATTTTCATATGTTTTCATGCTTATTATTAAACTTTATTATATTACATGTCTAATATCAATTGTGCTATTTTATTATAAAAATGTTAAGTTCTAATATCACTTGTGATATTTCATAACCAAACAAGTATGTTTTTTAACCTTTAATATCACCTGAGATATTTCATTGCTCTTTATATTTTTATATATTATCACCTATGTGTTTTCTAATATTTTTATAATTTTCAGTTACAAGATAGTTTTTGTGTCTTTCATCGCAATTGACAAGCGCATATTTTTTTAATGCAACCAATGTTATCTATCACTTGTGATATTATACTCTTAGTAGTAATAAATGGGTTAAAGTCTCTTTAGGTGAATTCTTATTTTGTTCAAAAAACTGCTAATTTAATGTAACACTTGTTTGATTTTGAGACTATGTCAAGTCTCTATTTTCATAGTTTGCTTCCTTTTTATTCATTTTGATATTTTTAAGTGACACTTATTTATCTCTTGTGATATAACATTGTAAGAAAGATGAAGAGTATTACACTCTTCATCATATATGTGTTATATGTTGTGATATTCAACTAAGAATGTGAAATATTAAATTCATACCAAATGTGATAAGAATTTAGTATTTTACCAAGTATATATATGAAAGAAATGATAATAAACATCACTTATTATATTACTGTGATGCATCTGTTCATTTTTTTTATTTGTGTTTTTGAAAATATTTATGAAGATTTTTGTGTTTATGATAAGATGAAATATTAGAAAAGGTGTTTAACTGAAAACAAGAGATGTTATGAAACTTTTGTTAGACTTGTGGTGGTTTTTTCTATTTAATGGATACATTGTGCATGTTTCGATAGGTTTTATAGCGGAAATATCTATGGTTGAATCAGCAAACTAAAGAAGTTATGGTTGAAGAAAGCACACATCTTTATAAACAAACTGAGTAGGCTCAAACACCTGTGATATCACACATGATATCACCTCACTTGTGATATCACATGATATCACAGGTGATATCACAAGTGATATAAACTATGATATCACACATGCTATCACCGGTAATATCACACATGATATCACAGGTGATAACAACGGTGTTATCACACATGATATCACGTGTGATATCAAAAGTGAGGTGATATCACCTGTGATATCACAAGTGTTTGAGCTTTCTCAGTTTGTTTATAAAGATGTGTGTTATCTTCAACCATAGCTTATTTAGTTTGCTGATTCAACCATAGATATTTTCAAATCTCGCTATAAAACCTATTGAAACATGCACAATGTATCCATTAAATAGAAAAATCCACCACAAGTCTAACAAAAGTATCATAACATCTCTTGTTTTCAGTTGAACAACTTTTCTAATATTTCATAATATAATAAATACAAAAATCTTCCTAAATATTTTCAAAAACACAACCATCACATTCTTAGTTGAGTATCACAACTGATAGCACATACATGATGAAGAATGTAATACTTTTCATCTTCCTTACAGTGTTATATCACAAGAAATAAATAAGTGTCACATACAAATATCAAAATGAAAACGTCTGAAAACGGACAAAAACGTATAAAATCGAATAAAAAACGTATAAAAACGTCTGAAAATGGACAAAAACTGACAAAACGGATGAAAACGGACGAAAAGGTATCAAAACGGATGAAAACGTCTGAAAACAGACGAAAACGTCTAAAATGGATGAAAACGTAAAAAACGGATGACAACGTATGAAAACGGACGAAAATATATAAAAACGGACGAAAATACATGAAAACGTAAAAATACAGACGAAAACGTCTAAAAACGGACGAAAATACATGAAAACCTAAAAAATAAACATAAACATATGAAAACGGATGAAAATGGCCGAAAACGTAAGAAAACGGACGAAAACGTAAGAAAACAGACGAAAATGTATGAAAACGTAAAAACACGTATGAAAACGTATGAAAAATGGACGAAAACGGACGAAAACGTATGAAAACTAACGAAAACGTAAGAAAATGGACAAAAACGTATGAAAACAAACGAAAACGTAAGAAAACAGACGAAAACGTATGAAAACGGACGTAAACGGGCGAAAACGTAAGAAAACAGACGAAAACGTATGAAAACGTCTGAAAACAGACGAAAATGTCTAAAACTGGACAAAAACGTAAAAACAGACGAAAACGTATGAAAATGGACAAAAACGTCTAAAAACAGACGAACACATATATAAACGTATGAAAACGGATGAAAACAAACGAAAACGTTTGAAATCAGACGAAAACGAAAAAAAAATGACGAAAACATATGAACACGGACGAAAATGTATATAAACGAACGAAAACGTATGAAAGCGAGAAAAAAACTTGAATAAAATAAACGTTAATTACTTAATTTAAAAAAAAAAAAAAAAAAAAAAAAAAAAAAAAAAAAAAAAAAAACATTAATTTAAAAAAAAAAAAAAAAAAAAAAAAAAAAACGTGAATTCCAAAAAAAAGAAAAAAAATGTTACTTGTAAATAAGAAAGACAAAGAAAAAGGAGAAAAAAAATATGGACTAAGGTTTCCATATTAAATCTTATGTTTATCCCCACCATTAGATCAAACTACATAGATGGTGAGGATTTGTCTCTTGGTAAGCACCAAAATAAGAGTAAGAATTTGAAAATTCCTCTAAAGTACAATGCTTTTAATGCATCAAAATGATATATATGTAATTTAGAATCATATTTAATGTGATATGGTCGGTAATCAATTTTAGATGAGCAAGAGTTGGTCTCAAAGGATTGCGATTTGTCATTGTTGTTGGGATCGATTGTTTTTGTTCTCTTAATCTTCAGCATGATGGAAGTTGAAGTTTCATAGCATTTTTTTTAATAGTTTTTAAAGTTTTTATTTTTGAATATCGAGAAGGGATCTGGGGGGAAGATTAGCTAAAATGAGAAGAATAAAAAGTATTTCAAATCACACGTTTTAAATAAGAGATATAATTTTAAGCGAAAATGCATTTATTTTTGTAAGTGCATCTGAGTGATTGTGATTTCTTTTCATCTTTCTCATTTTAATTTTTATTTTTATTTGATCCTAACTCTTTAGATATTTAGCGATCACGCTAATTTTTTTAGAAGTGAAAATTACTCAATCCTTCATCGGTTTCGTTTTGTAAATTTCATGACAGTAGTTGATATATACTCCCTCCGTCCCAAATTATAAGTCCAGTTTGACTTTTTCAAAGTCTTTTCTTTCCTACTTTGACCTTAATTATTTTTTTTCGTGTTATATAATACTTGATGAAAAGTATATCAATGAAAAAGCATTTAAAACATAAGTCCATTTATATATTTTGCGTCAAGTATTATATAACACTAAAAAAAATAATTAAGGTCAAAGTTGATATAAAATGACTTTGAAAAAGTCAAACTGGACTTATAATTTGGGACGGAGGGAGTATCAATTTTTGCATCTTCATAAAGGAAAAAAAAGTTATATACAAAGTGAATAAAAAATATCAAAAATTTTAATGTAAAAATTGCAATATACAAAATTACATATACATAATTTTTTTCTTTATTAATTTGAGTTTTAAAATACGACGAATAAACTGAAAATGACTCTAAGGTGTGTACTAAGGTTGAAAGTAGTGGTAGTGACCATTTCACCTTACATATCGGCGTCACTTCAGCTTTCTAAATCTTGTCACTTTCTTTCACTCTTTCTCACTTTTCACCTGTAATGGTCACTTTTCACTTACCTTTCATTAAAATATTATTTTATATAAATATATCAAACTAAATATCTCACACATACTAACAATCAAATAAAAAATATTAAATCACCAAAAGTGACCCGGTCACTATTCATTACACAAACCAAAGGTGAGATTTGCATGATGTAGTAGGGTTCACGCGTAAGGTGAGGCCTCACCTCTTCAACCTCAAGCCCGATGCACACATCCTAACTTTTTTTTTAACGGAGCACACAACCTAACTTTTTTTACAACAAACTATCATGTATTTGTTTGCTCAAACTTAATTCCAAAAACTAAGCATGTTTTGACTATGAATAAAATATAACCCGTGTCATTTAAAAAAAAATACATCTAGATATAATCATAACTTATTTAATACAAGTTTTAAATACGGAGTAAGCAACAATAATTGGTGGGATTTAAGCATTAGTCAAAGGAAGCATGTAACAAAATTTGATAAAGAAAAGACTAAACATGAACATGAGCATGTAGTAGTGGACAGATGGTACTGTACTATTCATAGTGTGTGTGAGGATTTTGACTATGACAAGCTAACAACTTTTCTGTGCATAAGAAAGATCCAACGGCATTGACACTTGACACGAATTATAAGTAGTCTTCGTGTCTAATCACAGTAAAAACCAGTATCATTTGCTACCCAACGTATATATTTCTATATTTATTTGTCAAATGTGCATTATAATGTTGAGAAATGATCCCGTTATCCCGTTAGTCACAATATCTTCGCACGTGTCAGAATTGACGATTTAAATAAAGATAGATAATAAGTAAAGAAAAAATACGTATTATATTTTTTGTGTAGTAGAAAAATAAATAGTTATTACGTAATACTACTTCCGTCCCATTTTTATTGTCCCATTTGACTTTGACCAGTCTTTCTTGTTCAACTTTGACCATTAATATATTTATTTGTGTTATATAATACTTGATAAAAATTATACCAAATGAAAATACATTTAAAACCTAATACATTCATATATTTTTCATCAAGTATTATATAACACAAACAAAAATAATTATGGTCAAAGTTGAAGAAGAAAGACTAAAAAAGTTAATATGGGACAATAATTTTGGGACGGAGGGAGTATAACTTTTTGTTGTGATAGTTTCTTTTACTACAGTGACACCTTTAGAAATATAGAACAACTATTACTTTGGGGTGAGTTATTAAGACCTCCCAAATTTTTTATTAAGACCCCCCTAGATTTTTTGTTTTTTTTTTTTATTTTTTTTTTATTTTTTTTTTTATTTTTATAATTTTGTTTATATCAAAAAGCTATAAACCTGAAAATGCGGAACTGTAAATATAAAGTTTAATAAGCCAAACGCTTAAAACTGTCAGAAATACGGAACAGAAACTGACAAAAAACTGTGTTGTACTGAAAAAAGCGGGGGACAAAAGGAATATTCCCTGGGGGACAAGGTGGCAGGCTATGGGTAGGGAGGGTCTTAATAGTATGACCCATTACTTTTAGTCACACTTCGGGAAAATGTCATTAACGGAAAAAAGTCACTAAAATTGAAGAACAAACGGGAAATGTAAGAGCGTTAGCTGCATTGGCAACTCAATATACCTCAGCACACACCATTATAACTAAAACACTATTTTTAACTATAAATGTTATAGGCGCAAGTGAGTCTCGTAACACACCATCAAAATATCTCACTTACTCAAAAAAAAAACCAACAATGCTCGTTATTGGCCGGCGAAGGGACGAACGGCAAGGGAATGGCGTGCATCCATGTGCAGAATGGAGGTGCCATTGGAAAAAGAAGCCCTGTGGCGGGTTGTTCGCCACTGCACCATGTGCTTTAAGGAGAAAATGGGTTAAAACTTAATTTTTATGGTTATTCTACGAAAAAAGTTAAAAAATGATTAATTTCATAAAAAAGGTTCTTATAAAATTCTTTAGTCTTTATTTTTGTTTTATTATTATTATTATTATTATTTTTTTGTCAAGTTTAAATAAAAATAGGCTACGATGTTACTTTCTGCATACAGTTAAAATATCAATGGTGGTTGAAGCGACTATCGTTCAAAACTGTGTTACTTTAACACGATATCACCGTATTCTTTCATCACTTTCTTTCTCACCACTTATATACCACGATTATGAATTATACGAGTTGAATCAAAATAATGCTTTTACCTATTTTGTTTTATTTATTGGTTCAAATAATGTTGTTTTTATTTATTACTCTCATAATCATAACATATACTAGTAACCTCTGTTGTAAAAATCGGTTCAGGCGGCCGATTAATCGTTGATCGCTCACTAAGCGCCTTGATTTATCATAATCGGCCTATTTAATCGGTTTGGTCAAAGATCGCTTAAAAATCGGTCAACAAACTGACTAATCAGACAAAATCGGATTAATCAGATAAAATAACTTAAAAATTGGTCAACAAAATCGCTTAAAAACCGGATAAAATCACATAAAAATCGGTAAACAAACCGATTAATCAGATAAAATCGGTCAAAGATCGCTTAAAAATGGTCAACAAACCAAGTAATGTCTATGTTTGACTTTGAACTTTGAACCATTATGAATTATGTTTATATTTGAACACTTGAAATATTTGAACTTTGACACACTATGCGTATCTCATACATATAATATAAGGAAAATGACAAAAAAATGCATCGAACTTGCCACCTATTGTGATTGTGTGTAACCAACTATTTTTTTTTTCATTGTAACACAAAACTTTTGAATTATTGTCATTGTATGTACGATTTCAACGTGTCACAACACGTGGACTGCCAACTCATCGGGGTATTATACGTGGACTGCCAACTCATTTACCCATTATTACTTTTTAGGGATAATAACAAAAAATGTATCGAACTTGACCACATTTGTCATTGTAACACAAACCTTTTGAATTTTTGTTAATGTATGTATCCAGTCAATCTAAATTTGGCATCGTTAGTCCTTTATACTAACAGCCGTTAGCACATAATTTAAAATTTCGTTTTCTTACGTTTTCATCCCTTTTTATACGTTTTCATTTGTTTTCTTACGTTTTCATCCGTTTTTATATATTTTCGTCCATTTTCTTACCTTTTGTATACGTTTCGTCCGGTTTTATACTTTTTCGCCGATTTTCTTACGTTTTCATCCGTTTTTATATGCTTTCATCCGTTTTTATATGCTTTCATCCGTGTAAAATCAAACAAAAACGTGTAAAACAGACGAAAACATGTAAAATCAAATGAAAACGTGTCAAAACGGACGAAAACGTGTAAAATCAGACGAAAACGTGTAAAATCGGACGAAAACGTGTAAAAACGGACGAAAACGTATAACGGACTAACGTTGCATTAATAAAATAAACGGACGTGTGTAGCTATAAAAACGGATGAAAACGCACAAAAATGGATGAAAGCATATAAAAACGGATGAAAACGTACAAAAACGTAAAAAAAAATTGGCGAAAACGTATAAAAACATAAGAAAATGAACGAAAAATGTATAAAAACGGATGAAGACGTGAGAAAATGAACGAAAACATATACAAAGGGATGAAAACGTAAGAAATTTTTTTTAAGTTATGTGCTAACGGCCGTTAGTATAAAGGACTAACGATGCCATGTTTAGATTGACTGGATACATACATTAAGAAAAATTCAAAAGGTTTGTGTTACAATGACAAAAATGGTCCAGTTCGATACATTTTTTTGTTATTATCCCTAGAAAGTAATAGTGGGTAAATGAGTTGGTAGTCCACGTGTAGCACCCCGATGAGTTGGCAGTCCACGTGTTGTGACACGTTGGAAATCGTACATACAATGACAAAAATTCAAAAGTTTTGTGTTACAATGAAAAAAAAATAGTTGGCTACACACAATCACAATAGGTGTCAAGTTCGATGCATTTTTTTGTCATTTTCCCTATAATATAATATAATATCTAAAATTACAATTTTAAACATAAAAATTCAATCCGATTAATCCCCGATTAATCTCCGCCCAACCGATTAATCGCTAGGCCCTACCTGACCGCCTTACTGGCGCCTATCGATTTTTACAACCTTGCTAGTAACACCTATTTTGTGGATAAGCTAGTTTAGCATTTTCTTTCTGTAATAATAACTATTGACATATACCATGAATTAGATCATAACACATTGATCTCATTTCATCATTAGGATTATTTTTGGCTTAGTTAACAAGTCACAAAATATTTGTGTTAACATATGATGAGTTGATGACTATACTCTTTGAAGATGCTTTAGCTGTAGATTTTGAGGACCCGTTTGGATTGTAGATGGGTTTAGGATTAGGATTTGGATTTGGATTTAAATTTGGATTTGAATTAGGATTTGGATGTGATGTTAGAGAGAGAAAATATAAAATATAATAAAATAAAAAAGTTTTATAAATTATTAGTTCTTTTTTAAACATATTTTATAATTAAAATTATTATTATCTATAACAAAATAGGATAAAAAAAGATGGTATGTGGTTATGATGAATTTGGGGCCCACTTAACAGAAGAATGCAGAGAAATAAAAATGTAATCCTACCATATCACCTAGGATTTAAGTACGCCGAATATTTGGCAACCAAAGTGAATCCTTGGGCCCACAAAAATGAACCAAACAACCAAATTCTACTTTTAGTCCCAATTCCAACATCAAATGACCCCAACCAAACGGGCCCTGAATTTATCACATGATGGTAATAATGACCAAAAGTACCTCCAAAATCATCACATATATGGCTTTTCAACACGCATGATGTACGGACATGTTGCAAAAAAATCAAAAGGATGGGTTTGTATTCTTCAATTGAAAGTTTAAAATCAATAGAATTGCTATTATATGTTTCAGCTAAACTTTGAATTCATAAGGGTAAATTGGTGAGGTGAAAAATTACCTTTTTAAAGATCATTTAACCCATAATTTCATGCATTTTGCATTATTTATTGCTTAAAATTTTTCTTATTTGACTTTTAGGTCTTGGATTATGCATTTCCCATAAACGTACAAGTTTTATGCTCATTTCAAGGAATAATGCAAGAAAAAGACAAAAATTCCAAAGTGTGCAAGCAACCCTGACGCCGTCACTAGTAGTGTCCAAAAAGTGATTTTTTGCAATTTTTCGTGACCTGTCAGTGTGTAAAGACGGGCATGATGACACCGTCACAACCAGTCGGTGGAAAAACCCTAAGTCGATGACGACAAAGTGACGACGTAACAACCAAAAGCAAACGCCGTCACACTTGATTTTCTATATATATTCTTGCATTTTTTTGCATAATTCGTGTGTAACTTTTGGAAAACAAACCCTAGACGATTTTGATGAGTTTTTCACTCCTTTTCTGCATTGTAAATATTCCATAACATCAAGATAAGTTTTACCTTCAATCATTCAATAATGTTTATCATTGTTTTTTTTTAATTTTATGTTTGCTTGTCCCTTGTTTGCTATATGTTAATTCGATTATTGTTTATCTAGGATGCATAAAACTTGTTAGTGTAATAATTATTTCTATTGTTTTCTTGATTGGTGAATGCGGTTACTTGGTTAAAAATTGCTTAGGATTCGTCTAGCTTGAATGTTAACTAAGAGTAACTAATTGAGCATTTATAATTGGATGTTTAATTAGGTTGGATATATATTGCGCACTTTTAATTATTCTGTGTACATTGTAATTTATAAGGCTGGTCAATAGGCTATTTGCATAAATGTGTACTTGACAAATACATGACAAGGAAGAAGAAATATTCACCATTACACCACTTCAGGCGTAACAATTCAATAGGTTTAGTTAGATCGTAGTAAGGAGTAATGCACCCTGAATATATACGTTTTCTCAATATATAAGTTCACACCAAAATTTACTTTTCTTGCAATTAGATTAGTATTACTAGTAGTTTTAAAACCAAATATCAAAAACCCTCGATATTTTACTTGCTTTCAATTTAAAAAAATTACCAAAAATAATATGTTGCCGTCTTTTAGATCAATTCGTCATACACTACGAACCTACCTCAACATTTCTTAAAGAGCGATCAATCTCTCGGTCTTACCTTTACTATACTATAACGATTAAGTACACTACCTAGAGAGTTGTAAAACTTTATTGTTTACAACCACCACATGATAAATGGATAAGGATTTCCTTAGAGCATGCACAACAATAACACCATAACACCAATAACACCGTCCACGTCAGCGTCACATCAGCTTTAACCTTTCACCTTAACATCCCCAAAAAACACCCACAACAATAACATCCCAATAACATTAATAACATTTCATATTTTCAATTTCAACCCCTAAACTAAAACAAACACTTTATTTATTAAACTAAACATATCATTAAAATTGAAAACATATTACAATACGAAATAAAAAAACACACTGCAAATAAAACGTTACAACAAATTAAAGGAAATGACGAGAATACGATCTACTGACGAGGTTTCAAGTTATATTTTTTGATGATTCGATCTTTTTCGTCATTGATCCAATCCACGACCATTGGATCTTGCCCTTCAGTAGGCGTCATCAAAAACTTTATCTCTTCCAACCTTGTTATTGTGAGATCTTTTTCCTGCTGGGCCCGATACGCCGCTTCGGCGGTTTCACGTTTCAAACGATACTTGTTTGCCATAGTTTCGGTGAAATAAGCTGACGAGCTCGTTCCTCCAGTGCTTGCTCCCCCAGTACTTGTTGTGCTCTCGAATCTTGCTTTCTTGGTAGCACGTTTCTTTCCCATGGGGCGTGGTTGTTCATCATTACCAAACAAAGTCTCGTTTGTTTGGCTTGCCACATCCCCGGTTAAATCAACCGGTTCCGGCGTGTCCCATTTCTTATAATGACGCAAAACCCCCCCAAGTGTCATCGAGACCAAACGATGCTCCTTTGGTTTCCTCACGATACCATTGCTTTGCTCGTTTCATCACATCCAGCTCACTTTCCCCGCTTCGTTGATCCCGTTGGTTGCGCACGTATGTAACAAGCGTTGAACTTTGTGCATATGCCGTTCAACGTTTTCCATTTGCTTGACATCATGTCTTTGGTGCGCTGTTGAAAGTTGTTTCTATTGAACTCATTTCTGACCCGATACCAAAACGTATCTCTGGGTTGGCACTTTCCAACTTTCGGATCCTCCGAAACAGCTATGTAACACCTTGCAAGTAATGCTTCCTCTGCTGAAGTCCAACGCGCTGTAACGACAACCTCCTCTTCATCAGAATCAATTAGTTTGGGCTCGGGGTCTTTGGATTTTTTTGATTTTCGCTTAATAAGACATTTTCCTTTTTTTGGAGGAGACGTGGGTGTGTCAACAACATCATGTGTTTCAGTTTGTGATTGTTGTGACTGTTGTGTGAATTTTAGATTTTGAAAGTTGGAGTTTAAGGTGCTTTGTTGGTTTTGTTGTTGCCAATACAGAAATGTTTGATGTTGTTGATACATTTATTGGCTCGAGAAGCCTAGTGGGTTGAGGTTTGAAGATGAACCCGCGTTCGGGTTAGATGATGAACCCGGGTTTGAGGGATTCCACCCACCACCGAGAAGATTGAAAAAAGTATCATTGTTGCCTCCCGACATTGTTTTTTTTGCAGTTAATTGAAGTTGAAAGATTGAGAGTATTGAGAGGATTTAGTAGTGGGAGTGTGAAAAAAATGGTGTTTTAATTGGATATTTATAGTGGTAAAAAAGGTTTTTGATTTTTGTTTTTTTTTTTTTATTTTAAGTAGCCGTTTAGGGTCTTTTTTGAAATCTTTTTTTAAACATAACGGCTAGTAGCCGTTACAAGGGGGTGTTTTGAAAAAATTTTGATTTTTTTTTTTTTTTTTTTTTTACTTCGCATATAACGCGCGTTATATGGTTAACGGGGAGGGACCAACGGCGTGAAAGAACCCGGCCTCCAAGAGTGTAACGCCGATAACGGCGTTATTCGGTCTCAAACGGGCGTTATCCCGTTACCATTGAACATGCTCTTATCAGTTAATTTGGAAAAGACGAGTCTTCCAATTAAATATACGAGGTTTAACCAAAGTATTGCAACACTAACCCTCTCCAGGATCAACCCCAATGTTTACATCATAAAGTTTGAAACTGAAACTGTAAGTTAGAATTTCAGGAGACTGAACACCAGATTAACTTTTCTTAAGTTCATGTAGAAATAAAAACTGGAATATCACTCTAGAAACCAAGATGAAGAAGATCAAGAAATAAGTCGATGTTGGATGGATAGTACATTGAACATACTGGTGGTTTATGATACATTAGTCTTTTGGTTCAACAACTAATTAAACATAAATTTGAGTTACATTTTATCTATATAGCCAAAAACAACATATTATTAAGAGCTCTATTATTAATTTACAAATAGGGTATGTTTGGCAAAACTAGCTGTAAGCTGTATGCTTTAAGCTGTAAACTGTAAGCTGTAAGCTGTTAACTGCAAAACTGTTAACATGAGCTACAAGCTGTATCTTTTTTTCAATAAAAGTGTTTGGTAAGTTAGCTGTTAAATGTAATTATAAGATGTAAAATGACGTAAAAGGACATATACATAATTATAAACAAATGTTTAGAGGGTATATCAGTAATTTAAAGTTTTAACAGCTCCAAAATGTTTAAAAAGCTTCATGAATCAGCTTTTCATTTAGGAGCTATTTGTTTGAAATAAAAGTTTGAAGTTAATGCATCCAAACGTATCCAAACGGAGCTATTTATTTTAGAAGAGATTGTTTTATAACAAAAATCTAACAGCTCCCAAATAAAGCTCTTGCCAAACAGGCCCATAGTTTGTTGGCTAAAAGCTGGATATGTCGAATTATGGGCGTCACATCTATCATTTTCACCAACTGTCTTGAGCAAAGAAACTTACAAACTAATCCATCCAACCGCGTCTTAGTTTAGAATTCGAAAGTCATTAAAAGTAAATTATTAAGTTGAATCGTTTACTGTATTTCAATTATCCAAGTTAGGCAAACATTTCTCTCAAAGATTAGACCTGCGTTGAAAAAAAAACAAGGCATGCAAGGTCAATTAATCGCCGCCTAGACGCTAATCAGTCACCAACCTTTTTGATTTGTGCAAATCGGCCAATCAAATCGGTCAAAGGTGGTCAATGATTAAATTACGGTGGTCAAACTTACTGAAAACCTGCAAATGAAAATAAAATTAACACGCCAAGAGACGGAACTTTAACGTTTTTGTTGAGAGGGTCAACTTGTAAAATATTTATTTAAGGATGCTAATATACACAACGGTGAAGATTTTGTTTTAAAAATGACTAAAACAAAAAGGGGTTTTCTAACATGTGCCCCGGGGGCACATGTTAAGCACACCAAAAGGACGGCCGGACCCACGAAAAAGGACGTCCGGACCCACATATTTTATTTGAAAAGTGTATTTTTTGTGGGTCCGAACGTCCTTTTTCGTGGGTCCGGCCGTCCTTTTGGTGTGCTTAACATGTGCCCCGGGGACACATGTTAGAAAAACCCAAACAAAAAATAAAAGGGTATAAAATATACATATTGTCAAAAGATTTGAGGGGGGCACAACCCCCTCGGCCCCTTATATGCTTTGTCCATGAACACGCAGAAAACTTGTTTTAATCACTTATAATCCTTTATATTTGTTACAAGTTTTGCAACTTTGGATTAGACACTATCACCACCGAATATTTTTTAAAATTTATATTAGCACAATCTCACAAGACGTGTAGTCTTCACTTGCCAAAACCGTCTCACTAAGGGTGTGTTTGTTTTTTTTTAAAAAGTCTTACTAGCCCTCTTACTCTTACCAGTAAGAGGAGGGCAGACGATTTGCTTGTTTGTTTTTTTCTTTTGAGTAAGACCCAGTTAGACATATAACATCTTACTCAGTAAGAGGTGGGGGACTTTTCTGACTGCCTCTTACTCGTTTTGTAAACTTTATATAATATATTTGATTGTTTATTAACTATGTTATATTTATGATAAAAAGTCTTGTTTCATATTTGCATAAGTTATTTATTATTTCATTGCGTTGGTTTAATAAACAAATTGCAAAAACGAGCACTTAAAATCATTCGGACACTTATGAAAAACAAACAACATTATTTCGTTTAAATTTAGACTTTCTAGCCACCTCTTACCAGTAAGATGTGGTAGTCAGATTCAGACCTAAAACATCTAAATGAAACAAACACACCCTAAGTGTCGCACAATCCTCCTCTCTCAACCCGACATCGCTCACACCCCACATAACCCTCAACCGTTTCAAAATAAAACATACTCGTAAACACACACACCCCTCACTTGCTCCTTTGTTCAACCCACCACCATGACCAAACCAATAAAAGATCACAAGGCTCATGCGTGAAAAAACCCCCCCTCGTAATGTGGCTCACGCATGAGGAGACCCCTCATGCAGCCTCAGGCGTCCTGGGCACATAATGATTACCTTCACAGTAAATTAGTTAAAAACAATGATTTAACTAAAAAGAGTGACTTAACAAGTCTTGTAAGAGGATAAAAATGACTCGGTAGTCGGTACAACATTTGCAATTATAGAACAAAAATTGGTTTCACCCTTTAGGTACCACATGATATTGAATAATTTGGTAGTAGTATGGTCCTCAATAGAACATTGCATCTGCTCGCATCAATAATTCCAAAATGTTTATGATATACATAAAAAAGTTGGTCCGACAATGTTATTGATTGATCACTCCTAACAACAAGCATATTAGACGCAGCAATTACTTCTTGTTCTTGGACTTTTTCTTAGACGGCTCACCTGCTGTTGCGATAAACATTTCAGCGTCTATTTTATCAGCAGATTTACTTTTCCCAAACTCCTTTGCTTTATTCTGCAATATTTAACAGCTCCAATTAAAATCCAAACAAAAAAGAAACATATTAATAAAGGTGACAACTACGAATGAGATGACTTGGGATAAGTAGTAATTTTAACAGGGGTCCAACACAATAAAAAAACGAACTTATGAAAAGATGAACAATAACATACAAGAGGGAACATGTCAAACGAGCCGAACAGGTTAAGAGTCGGCCAAGGTATATTTCTAAAGCGGATAAAAGTTTAATCACTTATATTCAATTAAGTTAATCCTCTTGTTGAAATATTTGATTATTATATTTAAAACATTAATTAGATATATTTTTAGGCAAGCCCAATCCAACCAGCACACCAAATTGCCCATTTTGAACCACTGCCCAACCCCGTTCAGTTGGCCACAAACACATATTGCACATCAGATGATCTTATATATAAAGTTACCTTCAAGGATGTAGCTATTGCTGCAATATCATCCTTCTCGTTTTTACCATCATCTTTCATTTTAGGTTCCTAAAGATCCCAAAAAAGATGTTTAAAAAAACAGATGTATGATTATGTAAGTTATAAAAAGAACATATTCTGAGCATGATCTTAATGACGATACCTCTGGAGGCTTAAAGGCTTCTTCCCTCTTGCGCTTGTTCTCTGCAGCCTTTTCTGCTTGTTTTTCCTGCCTTTCTTGCCATTGCTTTTTAGACTTCTTTTGTTCGTTCAAGAAGTATTCACCATTTTCTAGTTGCAGGTCGATCTGAAAACATTTAAAACCACGTTTAGTTGTAAGTTCTATCATTTTAATTATGAAAGTATTGAGATGCCTTTTGTAAGTGATATGTAGCATTGGATCACCAGTATAAAATGATCACTTATAATTAAATAACTTGTAAGTTTGAGTGTTCGGAAAATGGTGATCGCTCACCTTGCTTGGTGGTTGTGGTGGAGGGAAAGGTGTATATTCTTTCTTTTCCTTGGTCTTGACCTTCTTTTGTTGAACATTTTTCCTGAAAAAGAAGATAACCAGTTGTTATATTTAGATTCTACAAATGCAAATAGATTGCCTTAAGAATAGCAGAAACATCATACTTTTTGAACTTCGGAAGAAACCTATCCCAATTCTCATTTGCTAGTTCTGGATTATTCGCAAGATCTCTCCTCATCATTAGAATCTGTTAGATAACATACACATTATATAAAGACAGAATTCATCAAATAATGATAGGTAATATTAATAGGGATGTGTCATGTGTAATTGTGTAAAAAAAATGGATACTTGTTTGCTACAATTGGATCAACCTGAAAAACTTTTTGCCGCCTAATTTTTAAAAAATATTTTTTAATGAAAGTGAATTTGATATGATTGAAAAAATATATTTGTGAAATAACCTATCTTTTAACAATAGAATAAAAATTAGTAGGTTGTATGCAATATCCATTTCACTCCCTAGAGATATGAAAAAACGCAAATCAACAAATTAGTAAGTAAATTATAAGTGTGTATATACCAAACCAAGAAAAGGGAACTTACTTTTATATTATACAACGGATGCATTTGATTCAACATGCATTCTGTTACAATCCTCCTTACTTGTTTTAAGCCTTTAAATGAGCCCATGGCAGCTACCGAGTTCCCCTTTATATCACCAAGTAGAAACCAAATAAAATGTTAAATTTAGGAACAAAATGTTGTGATTTGAAAAAAGGGATTTATAATTTGAAATTTTATGAACAAAAAGTTTCAAGAAGTTACACCTGAACAAAAATATAGCAGCCTGTCAAAATCTCCAATGCCTGCATTTAAACAAGATTCTCAGAAACAAACACAAATATAAATCAATACAAACAGGGGGAAAGAAAAGCTTGACTTGAATTAGAATATAGCTCAAACAATAGGTTACGAGTATAAATATATGTTGACTAATAGGATATCAAGGAAAACGTGTTGGGCAAGGTGTATGTGATGGGTAACAGGTCAAACAGATTCAGGAGATAGCAGTTAGCTAATGTTAGGTCAGATCAGTCTCGGTCAAACTTGCATGACTCGCTAAATACTTTTTTTGCCTTCTGTTTCGTCTCATAAAATTACTCTAGTATCAAATATGATCACATACCATTACTGCTATAAGAAATGTATTCTAACAAAATAGTGTATGAGGCTGCACATACTTGGGTATGCTATTTGTCCGTTCTTATATCGGTGAGTAATATTACAAAAATATCGTCGTATAGTGGAACTATTAAGAAACAATAACGAAATACACACCTTTAAAGTGGAACTATTAGGTCCAACCAACCGCTGCCTTCGTTTGACAAATTTTTCCTGTAAATATAATGGCAGTCAGCTTTCTTACATCAAATCTTACAAACTAATGAATCATTTGAATGACAACGACATAAGTTACACGTCAGCAATAACTACCTTCTTTCTTACTAAACCACCAATCTTGATGATGTCACACTGCATTTCATCATTTAAAATCTTAAGTGCCTGCAACAACAATCACTTGGGTAAGAACTTCACATCAAAGCATATTACGTGAAGCAGATAGTTTACAAAGTACTAAACACTAAATAATCAAGTAATAAACATGCGTACCTGAGGTGCAGGAACACTTCTTGACAAAAGCTTGATCAGATCCCTAGATTTAATTATAATATAGGGATCGTACGTCTTTTTAGTAGTGGAAACGGTCATAGATCCTTTAACCTAAAGATTCACAAGTAGACGATAAGAAAACTAAGCAAAAATAAATACTAACTAACAGAATCACAAAGAAGAATGTTTTGATTACGAACCAAATCCAGGTGACCTTTAATTCCATGTTGTTTCAATGCATTTTTAACGATAGGCCAAACCTGCTGTAAATACGCCTCTGCATACCATACATTCTTCAGTTAGGCTCTATAAGTACTTCTTATACTGTTGTAAACAAAAATAGCTAAATAAGCTGTGAAATGTTCAGCTTATCATATACACGTTTACTTGAAACGTTGCTGGGAGCACTCAAGTACTCAACTATAAAATGGTACCATGTGAATAACAAACTGATAATTGAGGACACCAGGTGTGATTCAATGTCATATCAAAATGAATAATATGAGTATGTTTGGCATGCACCTTTAATAAATTTAAACTGCATTAGCTTTTATTTTAGAAAATGAAAAGGCTCAGTTGAAAAAGGTCTTGTTTGGATGATAAAGCTTTAACTTTTATTTTGAATACAAAAAACTAGCTCAATAACAAAAAAGAAGATACTTAAAAAGGCGTTACATCTTTACTCTTAATAACATGTGTTCACTATGGTGATCCTCGTCAGTTTGTCTTTTTATGTCATTTTTCAGCTACATCTACTACTACTGATACTTCACGAGTACAGCTAACTTTCCCAAACACGCAGCATATAAATCTTAGCACTTTGGCAAGTTATACCCCGTATAACATTAGGAGGAAAAAACAAAGAATCTTATTATATGATCAATGGTGTCAGTAATTCCCAGTAAGGTTGCCACTGGCTATTCCACTTTTATGTCAAGTGTGATACAATCTTTACAAAAAAACGCTACATGCTTTGGAATTGGACTTACTAAACGCCTAAAATACATATTGTGAAATGAAAAACCTACACGCGATTAATATATTTTATGAGAACATGCAAGAAACAATTGCAGGAACTTTAATCTTAGTTACAAGTGGTAACAATTTACTTTGTTAGAAGGTCTTAGCAAGTTGTTAAGTGCTCTAGCCGTAAAACAGAAGTTCGAATGCTGGATAGACCGCTGAATGTTTACGCAAGTTTAAGCTTAGAATAACTTATGCAATTCAAAAGCTTTTACATTTTAAGCTTACGCCTATATCACACACATAAAGCTATAACCTTACCCAATCACCTTAAAGGAGCCTAATCTCTTTCTTGAGAAACACAATATGACAATAAGGGGGTTTTTGAATTAGCTTACTTAGCCTGCTTATGGGCTTATTTGATTAAGAAAAAACCGATAAGCTATAACTTTTAGAGCTTACGAGCTCATCAACATACATTTATTGATGAGCTCTCTAAAAAAATGAGTTTATCGGCTTTTTCATAAACAATAAGCCCGTAAGCAGGCTAATTAAGCTAATCCAAACACCCCCAACAAGTTTAAGCAACGATAGTACTAAAAACTAAAAAGCAGTGATCTCTGAACAGGGTAAAGTGGTAAAATTGTGAATTACCTCTGTATGCAGGGAAGAGAGTAGAAAAGGAGCTTTCTTCAAGCAAACCACTCGGATTATGCTCAGGCTCAAACTTTTCAATCTTCCAACGATCGACTTCTATTTCATCCCATGGCTTTGGTTTATCGTGTTTTCCCTTGTGTTTCTTTCCTTTCCCATTCGTATCAAAATCATTCTCGTTATTATCCATCAATTGCGCACCATCGTCTTCCATAGTTTATTACAAATTCTGAAATCAAATTCGAACACAAAACAATAGTGATGTCAACATACTGCAAGATGGATAAAATAGAAATAATATCATACACGGTATCAACTTTAGCTTATTTTATGGCTTATAAATTATAATTGTGTTAAAGTTATAAAAAAAGACAACGAGCTCACTTTATTTTTTTATTTTATTTATTTATTTATTTTTTGCTTGGAAGCTTATCAACTTGAAGCTCAATAACGCAAGCTCGTAAGCCCCAAGACTTAGCTTATTAGCTTCCTAGAAACCTCCAAACAACCCACTTACCGAATTAGCTTATTTTATTGGCTTGTAAGCTTATTCAATTATTAGAAAGCCAAAAAACTCGATCTTTTCAGCTTATAAGCTTAATAACTTGAGCTTATCATTTACTCATAATATATAAAACTGCATAAGCTCAAAGCTCATAAGCCAAATAGAATGAAGTTAGTATCTTTTTTTATATCTACATAAGCCCATAAAATAAGCAATTTCAAACAACTCAATAAGCCAATAAGCTCAGTTTATACAAACAGCCCCATAATCAACCAACTATAAACAAAATGAGGGAAAGATAATTACCGACCAAAAAGAAGATTTAGTGACCGATTCAGGGAACGTGGCGACAACGATGATGAATGTGTTGCAGAAAGTGAGCAACAGTAGTCAATTTGGGGATTTAGGGTTTTTGGAAAATAGCTTTTAAACCCGGGTCAATGATTTTAGAGTCCACTGGACTTTTCTTTAGTTATATATTGGGCCAAATTATTTAGCCCGGTTAATATGTCTTGGGTCCAAGAATACTTCGGTAGAACAACTTACTTTTTGGTTTCCTAGTGTCCCTTCTCGGTAATTCCGTAGCAGGTTTTTTCGAACGTTTTCTAGAATCAGAAGGAATCGCTATAATGACCACTACGTGCGTTTCATTATCTTTGATCTTATCTTTGATTGCTTTTTATGAAGTCGCACCGCTCCATGGATCTCATCGGAAATGTTTTATGCTTCTTGGAGCTTCTTTGGTGCAACCTAACCACAGTGAAAGTGTCAGTATATTTTAAACATATTTTCTCATTGTGGTTTCAATATCGGCTTTTTTATTTTTTCTTGGTTTTTTCTTTGTTGTTAGACCATTAGTAATAGTAACTTTATGATTGATCAAATACTTTTGTCATCTCAGCATTATCTTAGCTTCTTTCTATAAGTGCATTTATTATGGTGAACCTTTATAAAAATTTATAATAGTGTCTAGTCATCTAAATCATAAATTCATAAAACTTTTTCATGTTATAAACTTTTATTCACTATGCATAAACTTGTTAAAGCTTTATAAAACCTTACTAAACAAAAAAACATTTAATTTAGAAGAGGTTCAAGTAGACATTTTCATTTCACATAAGCATGAAACACATTTTCACTATGGTTAATAAAATGATAAACATCTTCATCTATTTTTAGACCTTTTATAAACCACTATAGTAAACGTTTAAGAACAAATGCATAACCAAATGCCCATGGTAAGACGACCCGGTTACGACAATAAACAACCGACAAAAATTAATTAAAAAAAATACTCACACACACAAATTATATGCAGCTCATAAGGTCGTCTGGTCAATCGAATCAAGCAAAAAATAAGAGAAATGGGAAGCGTTCGCCAAGGTCGCCGTAGGAGAGGCGTCTCTTTGGCTAGACCGACCCTTTGTTGGATCGCCACTACGACTAGTCTTAAATAATTTATAATTTAGTTTGTGAAATTCGTAATGGGTCAATTATACTTGGTAGATGCTAGCTTTTTTTTTAAATTTAGTGGTGTTTCTAAATAACTTGTTGTAGTTAAATAAAGTACTTTATTTTATTTAAATAATGTAATATTTATATTTTTAAAGCATTTTAAAGAAAAATAATAGGGGTCCTAGTTTTCTATGTGGTTCTTACTTGATGATAGCAAGTATTTTGTTGCATGATATTAATGTGAAAAAAAAAAAATCTTTTCTAGTTCATGTGATGATACCGGATGGTGTTAGAGTTCTGTAATGCATTAATCCGTTATACTTGCAAGATTTAAGGTCTAAGGATACCACATAAAAAGTATACTAGCAGGGTACCCGCGCGATGCGGAGGCAGGTACCCTGAAATAAAAATTTTCAATGAACCATGCTTCATAATCTGAAACGTTTTATGTGACGATAAATTTGCGGATGTCAAAAGTTTCATGTCGCATATTTCAACTCTTTAGAATATTATAGTAAGGTACCCGCGCGTTGCGATAACGGGTATCAAGTAATAACATTTTCGGCAAAAAATGTTTTCAATTTTATGTTTTCTCTTACAATAACTTTATCAATAGCGAAAATATAATGAGTTTGAGTAACTTTAAAAAAAGTGATGGATAATATCAAACTAATTCATATAAAAACAATTGAAAGTCGCGTGATTTTGCGTTGCGGTAATCAATAATGTTATGGAGTTATGGTCAAATTAGTTGATAATGGTCCGTAGTCACAAGTAAGTAGAAACATTTTTTTTATGAAATATATATATATTTTTGAACATGTTTGTATCATTAATATTGTTTATTACACTTGTCTCATATAGATAAAAGATATAAATAAAAGAATACTTATAATGTATACATCTTGTAAAGTATATATTTATGAAAATGTTTGAATCATTAATATTGTTTATAACACGTGTCCCACATAGATAGAAGATATAAATAAAAGAATGTTTATCATGTAAAAAAACTTACATGTTTAAGCAATCATTTAGAGTTATCCATGAAAAGTATAATAATTAATATACTAATATATTAATCATTGAATTAGCACTTAGCATTTTGCATCTTTGCATCATTTGTCTTAAAAAAATTGTCCCGACTTTTACAAAAAACCGTTTTTTACTTTTGTTGTTATTTTTATTTAAAATAATTCAAAAATTATTTACATTGGTTCTAGAAACACTTTTAGGATATAATAATAGTTTTGGAACTTTGTAGTTTTACATGCATTTTAAAATCATATTCATTTATATGTGCATTTTTGCATTAAAACTAAACTAATTCAAAAAGAAATAATAAATGAAGCATTAAAATGTTGTGGAAGATAAATTAGTAAAAGCAATTTATTGTGTACATTATGCATTAAAAATTGTAATGCTTAAAAAATACATTAATGACATCTTAAAAAAATTTAGGAGAGAGGGTCATCCCTCCATTATAAGTAGTATATATATAACTTTAAACTAATTAGGCTAAACACAATGGTGACCTGGGTCACCTGTGCCACATCAGTTTTCTCTCTCAGACGACCTAGTTGCCACAGTGGTGACCTGAGATTTTCTTTTTATTATTTTTTTAATTAATTCAAATATTTTTTAAAAACAAAATTAAACTTCATTAATAAAAATACTTAACATTACAACAATAATTAAAAACTTAAACTAATAAAACGTAGACGTTACAATACTTATTAAAAACTGAAACTAATAATCTAAGTTGTAACGTTTTTTGATTGCTGCCTTAACTTGTTGAAGTTCTTGTAGTTGTCGTGCGGGCATAGTTGCGTCGAGGGGTGTGTTGTAGAAAATTAAATATTGCGTCTGGTTTGATTGTGTTGTCAATGCAAGCTGCTGACGTTGGAGCTCATGTTTCTCCCTTTTGAACTCCTCGGCTCGCCTTGCCCTTGCCTCTGCAAGCTCCAACTCTTTTTGCTTCAACTTTATGTATTCCTCTTCCATATTCTTGTTTTTTTTTCCTTACTTGAACTTTTGAACTTGAAAAAGTTCTTGGCCATCGTAGTAACAAATGATGTTGGTGGCTCGGGTGCTTTCTTCTTGGCTGCATCACGACCTTTTGGTCGTGATTCTAGACTCTCTTCCTCTTCAGAATCATCCACGTCTTGGGGATTAAAAGGACCTTTTGTTGACCCCGAAGTGGTTTTCGAAGTCTTGGATTTCTTCCGACTATTCAGGGTGAAAGCATGCATCTCAACAGTTTTCACGTCTTGAGGATTAAAAGGACCTTTTGTTGACCCCGAGGTGGTTTCTGAAGTCTTGGATTTCTTTTGACTATTCGGGGTGAAAGCAGGCATCTCAACAGTTTTCCAAGCAGAATGCTTCCTCAAAACTTTCCAACACTCCTTCAACGTAAACTCATGCTTGTGAATCACACGGTATTCGTTACAAGCCTTTTCATAGTCGTCTTCGTCATTCTCACCGCTTCCGTGATTCTTCTTGATATTATCCATAATTGCACAAAAGAAACCAACCCTAGAATGAATCCTACTCTTCCATTTGGTCGTTATGGAGTCGTAGGTTCTTGTTGAACCAGTTTCATTTTCAAAGTACGATATCACCTCATCCCAAAACCCATTCCGGTTGATAGCGTTCCCTCTAGCCGAATTTTTCGACACATGTATCCAAGCTTTACAAAGCGCGACCTCTTCCTATTTTATCCATGCTTCGACCTTTTTGGTTGCAACATTCTTGCCCTTCTCCTTTGCAGCCCGTTTTGAACCCTTCTTTGATTTGACGGGTGACGTCTCTTCGACATCGCCTTCAATACGAATAGAACCGTGGTATGAAACGTGCCCCGAACCTTGGCCCATCGAAGCATCTTGAGTCGGGTATTGTTGAGACGTGTAGTTTTGAGGAGGGAATTCCATAAAATGATCAAAATCCATATCAAGATCAACACCATGAAGCGGTGAAAACGATTGATTAGGTTGGGAAGAGTGGGAGAAATCTATGTTAGGATGATATGACGATCCGCTTGGTGATTGGTTTTGATTGATACTAGGACGACCTGGTGGGAAATATGGACGATTGACGTAAAATGGGTTTTGATTTTGGTTGGGTTGTGGTAGTAGTGTTTCATATTCAATATCGGGTGCTCGAAAACGAATACCCCGATTTTGTGGTGGTGTTACACCGGTTAATTCAAACGGTGGATCCGGTGAGAAATTCAAGTTCGGGGAATTTTGGAGAAGTCGGGATCGTCGGTTTTTTGATATGGGAGTCTTTCTTTGTGACATGATGAATATTGATGAGAAGTTGTTTGAATTGTGTGTTTAAAAATGTGTTTGAGGTTTGTATTTATAATGTTGTAAAAGTGGTAAAGTTTTTGATTTTTTTTTAATCCAAACGGTACAAAATTTTAACCTTTTCTTGCTTTGCAACTCGGTCGAATGGCCAACCTAGTTCGTGCCAACCTTCCACTCAACCGGTGACAACCGATCACCCCACAATGAGGCAACCTAGCTCAACCGAACCTCAACCCAATCGGTGAACCCCCCATTGTGCATAGCCTTATAGTTTACAGTTTAGTCAATATTTCATAACTCATAAGTAACTTTTATCGGTTACATTTGTTACATCAAGTGAATGTTACAACATAATTTAATTAGATATAAAATGGTCTGAAATAAAATCTCTCTTAAAATATATCACGTTTTATGCAGATTACCAAGGTTATAAATAGCGTGAGTCGTGGCGTGACGGCATGATCAAGCCTCACGCTTTTGCGGCTAAGGTGAAACTTTTGCGTTTATAAGGCGTGACATAAGACGGCACAAAGTATGAAAATATTTATATATTTATATTATAATTCATATATATCGAGTTTACAAAAACATGTGCCATAAGGCGGTGTGATGGCATGACGTAGTGACATGATCAAGTCTCTCATTTTTGCGAGGCTAATTAGAACAGTGCAAATTATGGTCAAAGGTAGCAGGAAGGTATATTGTGGACTCATCGTTAAGTCAACAAAAAACTGAAGAGAGGACAAAGAGAAAAAGAAAAGAAAAAGGCAAAGTTGGGTTTTCTTATAGAGACAAGTCGGCTTGATTGAGCCGATCCAAGCCAAGTCGAAAGTGAATTAGAATAACCGAAGGAAATGGACCAGGCGTGTAAAAAGTTAGTTTTGGAATAAGTGTTTCAAAGAGATTTATTTTTGTTACCAGTAAAAAAAACTTGTCGACAATCTTGTACCTTTTCTTGAAATAAGTCAGTTTATATTTTTTTCAACCACGAAAGTTACCCAACTAATTGTCATTTTTACCAACGGAATTTGACCATTTAATCATAGGAGTATACACAGATAACGATGTTGTCTTATAATTAAACTTGTGAACTTGCGGTTTCGGTGTGACTGATAATGCAACTCTAACGTTTTAATTATAGCCATTGCGAGAAATTTTTTCTTTTTATATGTTAAACTAGAGAATAATGAAAGTTTGAGGATTAAAAAGCATTTAAACTATTACTCTCTCTTTCAAAATAATTTTTTCTCTGATAAAAAATACATAATTTTTAAAAAGTATCATAGTTATAACTTTTTCTTTTTTACTTTTTGCATAATCACATTTTTACACCTAAGTAATTATTATTATTTTTTTTTAAACTTTTTTAAAGTTTGTAATAATAGAATAATATTGTACACTCGATTTAAATTCTCTATCTATTTTTGAAAGTGAAAAACTAATTTGTGACAACTCAAACAATTGAATATAAACAATAAATTTGAGACGGGGTGTGTAACTTTACCGTAGATGTTATTATCTTTTGGGACAAGTTATTGAGACCCCTCTATTTTTACATATGGGATCCCTTTACATTTTTGCCTTTTTTTATTATTATTATTTTTTATTTTTATAATTTTGTTTATATCAAAAAACTATAAACCTGAAAGTGCAGAACATAAAATATAAAGTTTAATAAGTCAAATGCTTAAAACTGATAAAAATACGATACAAAAACTGATAAAAAACTATGTTGTACTAAAAAAAATAAACAAACAGAATAAAGTACAAAACCTTCCCCACTAAGGAGGGGCCAAATAATATAACAATTATCTTTTTTTAATCAAGGATGTGTCATTTTCTTAAGCTAAAAGTCTAAAACAAACTAAAAATTGATCGATAATGATCTGACGAGGCGTTTATTTGATGAATCGAAGTGTGTGTGGGAATAGTCTCTCCCCATAACAAAGCATCATCATTATGCTTTCATTCTCGTGCTTCGCCACATTTTTTAGTCTCATCAACAAATGTGTATATATTGTATTTATTTATACTTCAAGAATAACGTAACACATGTATTTGGAGTAGTTTATGAAATGCAGGGGTAAAGTTCAGTGAAATATAAGGTTTTTTTTTTTTTTTTTTTTTTTTTTTTTTTTTTTTTTTCCTTAAGGTTAACTAAATATTTCATAATTTATACAGTACAACAATTTCACATGTCTTAAGCAAGACTTGAGTTTTGAACCCACAACCATTTGATTGAAGAACTTCTAACACAATAAAAGATATCATTGAGACACAAACCTTTTGGTATAAGTTGATAAATGATAAATCAATCAACTCGAGTTAAATGCATAGATCGTAAATTACACCGTTCGTCCTTGTGGTATACGTTGACTGACAAGTTTCGTCCTTTGACCAAAAAAGGTTTACCGTCCGTCCTTAAATGCCAAACGTTATCTATCGTTGGTCCTTTGCTTTAACGGGACACACTAACGATCGTTAAGTCTAAAAATGTAAGGGTATTTTTGTCCTTTTACCATTTCTCTCTCATTTTCACTCCACCATTTCCTTTTAATTTCATCCCTCAATCTAATCTCATCACCATTCACCACCATAACCACTATCATTCACCATCTCTTTAAAATTTCATATCTATAATTTCTATCATTATTTATCATACTCATCAATATTTTCACGAATTAATTACCAAAAATATATATATTTTTTATATTCTTTTAAGATTGTACTTGTTTAGTGGTATATACAAGACTATTTTCTTGGCTGGGCAATTTTTACTTTATACCTTTTTAGAGGTTTTAAATCATTTTTGGCAACATTGAAACAAAACCATCCCACAGATTCATTAAAAAAAATAATAGTAAATAAAAAAATCATTTTCACTCATTTTGTATTTATTACTGATAAAACAAAAACCATCAATTTGGTATTTTCAAGTCAACATATCTGTGGTATCATAAAGGTTTTTCCCCAATAGATATGTAGTATTTTCAAGATCTCAAATTTGGTATATTCAAGACAATAGATCTTTTTAGATCTTTACCAAAAACTATCATAGATCTTGAAATCAAAAACATAAACAAATACGAAAAAAAATCACCTACCCGAGACCTTGTATAAGATCTTGAAGAGGAAAACTTGTGACTTCATCATGGGTTACCACATACGAATTTTTGATGGATTAGACGTGGTGATGGAAGCGTTGTAACAGTGGTTTGCGACAGTCGGTTGGTGGTGGTGGATGGTGTCCCTGTGGTTTGCGTTGATGATGATGGTGTCATGGTGGGTTTCATGATGATGGTGTCGTAGTGGTGGTGGAGGGTGTCGTGTGATTTGGTCAAGCATTGGAGCAACAATCGGGAGCTTGATTTGGTGTAGTAGATGAAGGTTTTATAATTTTGTTGTTTAGGATTCTTTGAGGATACAAGTGTTTGATTTTATGTGTTAGATTTGTTTTGTTCTTGATGATGATTATGATTTGGGTTAAAAGATGACTTCTGGGTTTTGTTGTTACTGATAATGGTAATGAAGAAACATGATTCTTAGATATTTTATTTATAGATACAAGTGGCAAATGTAAAAGGACGAAAATACCCTTACATGATAAGACTTAACGGTTGTTAACAAGGGCCGTTAGAAGGAGGGACCAACGATACATAACGTTTTGCATTTAAGGACGGACGGTAAACGTTTTTTAGTCAAAGGACGAAACTTGTCGGTCAACGTAAACCACAAGGACGAACCATGTAATTTACTCTAAATTAAAAAATATTACATGGTTTGAGTTTTTGTGATGATTAGTTCAAACCTTATAATTGAACAAAATATCAGAAAACATAGTTAAAAAAATAATTATGTATATTTACTAATAGCTGTTTTGGGGTTGTACACAAATTTTGCTTATACATGTGTTATACATGTGTTGTTGTCAACTTGCCTTAAACCTCAAGAGAATAATTACAAACCATAAAAGATAATCTTAATTATTGCTTAATTTTGGTAGGATTGAATCTCCTAACCGCTAATGCTTTTGGTCACAAATCATAATCAAGAAAAAAAAAAAAAACAATTGATCACATTCATCGAATTTGAAGGACTGTCAAAATATAGATTTTTGTGAACGGAGAAAAACTACATAAATAATTTTAAATCATTAGACAAAGATGTGGAAGAAGAGGTTAAGTTTTTGACAAGGATAGTAATTATTGCATGTGAAATATCAGACAAAAGAAGGGAAACAACAAAAACAAGAAGCTAATACATTTGCCCGTGATGAACGTGAACATTCGCTATAGGAGTAGTTAGCACTTAGCATCACTTGGTGGCCAAATAGGTCCACAATTGTGTTCCCCTTTGATGGAACAAATTACATAGTGGTTTACTTAATTAATGGCAAAGTCGTTGGTTTAACTTGCAGGGTGATATGTGGAGTCTAGGGTTTAGTACCTGTCAATCAGTCAATCACCGATGATGGCTCGAGTAAAATTTTCCTCGTATAAAGAACAAGTGATCACTACTATTTGTTAGATGATTGTTTCGTGAGGTAAGTTTTTTGTTGTGGTTGCGGTCGCTTTACTATTTGTTTGTGGTTGGTGTGTAGTTTTGAAGAGAAAAAATTGATGTGACACTGATATGACAAAGGTGACCATAATATATACGGTTGCCATTAATATAAACCTTCCTTACAAAAAAGAGAAAAGAAGAAAGTTAAATAGTTGTAAAGCTAGAGTAGATAAAGATCCCAATCAAGGACCGTGAAAAATGCAATAGGGTATTTGCTAATGGTCCCCGGTTGACAATCACAGACGTGCCCAGAAAATGACCTCCATCACCAATTTAGTGTTTTGGACCTTTTAGTGGCTATACAACATGTTGCAACAGGAAGTAGTTTGTATCTATTGAGCTTTATAAATCTACTACATATGGACTTACAGAGTGTCGCGTTTTTTTATTTTATTTAAAAAAAAAAAAAAAAAAAAAAAGCTTGACATTTTATCTTAATAGAAGATATTCAATATACCACAAGAAAGTTGTCATCTATAGATCATAGAAAAAGGTGTCAAAAGTGAAAAAGTGTGCTAAGGTAAACATGGTCCACAAATGTCAATGCTCGTGTTACTCATAAAATCGCCGTCGATGAAGACCTGTTTATGACGAGTTGACGACACAACAGTGGTAACACAATTTTATCAGAGAAAGTGTCAAAATAATGAATTAATTGCAGAAATGGTCCACGTGGTTTGCTCAAATTGCACATTTAGTCCTTACTCTTTCTAAAATGCAGGCGGCCTCCATGTGAGGAAATGTTGGTTCCGTTTTGGTCCCTAGTTTTAACCAGCGTTAAGTGAATTTCGTTAGCAGTTACATGTTAGCCATTTTGACCAATGACCGTTGCAGCGTTTATCCTTTAAACTAACGCCCCTTTATAAGTTAAATTTTTTGGTTTATAAGTTCTTTGATTTTTATATACATTTTTATAAAAATATATACATTTTTATAGGTTTTTATATACGTTTCTATATACATTTTTTATACACGTTCTTATATACGTTTTTTATATATTCTTATAACATATATAAAAAACATATATTAAAACGTTCTTATATATGTTTTTATTAAAGCATGCTTATTATACACGTTTTTATATACGTTTTAATAAAAACGTATATAAGAACGTTTTAATATACGTTTTTTATATATGTTCTTATAAGAATATATACAAAAACGTATATAATAACGTGTATAAAAACGTATACAAAACGTATAAAAACTTATACAAAAAGTATATATTTATATAAAAATGTATATAATAAATCAAAAAGCTTTAATTAAACCAGAAAATTTAAATTATAAACGGTGGTTAGTTTAAAGGATGGACGTTGTAACGGTCGTAAGCCAAAAAGACTAATGTGTAACTATTAACGATATTCACTTAATGCCGGTTAAAACAAGGGACCAAAATGGACAAAAGTTTCCTCACAGGGAGGCCGCATGCACTTTTGAAAGACAAGAGACTAAACGTGTAATCTGAGCAAACCACAAGGACCACGTCTACAATTTACTCTCATTTAATGTTACGCATATCTTTTATGGGCAACTTCGTATATACGCAAAAGAAATATCAGAATTTCATATTTTCTCAATACATCTTTTAAAAAGATTATACTTATGCATCGAAAACTTATCATTTGAGTAAATATGAAATTACAATGTATTTTGAGTATGTATGAAATTCTCCTTATTTTTTAAAGCATCATTATAAATCAATATAAAATTTCTATAAACTCCTATCAACCCAGCTACTCACTAAGCACTTAGTCACATCTTTTAACTACTAAATAGTAATCAGACCTCTAGGTTTGAATATTTTTAAATAGTGATGTACATGTGACGAATGGTGCAACTTGGGTATGCAACGCAGATTGGTCCGAGTAGGATGAACAAAAACCCATTATCAAAAGTGCGATTTTTTTTTTTTTTTTTTTTTTTTTTTTTTTTTTTTTTTTTTCTTTTCTTGGAAGGCCTAATTCATTAAAGCAATAGTAAGGAGTTAGAGAAAAGAGATTACAAAAAGATACATACAAGAGTGTATCGAGTCACTAATCTAATCAATTCAACCCTAAACCCTAAACCATGAGAACTGATTTTCCACCTTTATGACTAATCCAACAATGAGAGTAAACAATAATATCCTCTACAATAGTCACCTTTTTGGGCGGTTTCAAATCGAAACAAACGTTGTTCCTAAATCTCCAAAGAATCCACAGGGTTGTTTGAATAACCACATCGAAACAAAGTTTCAAATGATTGTTGAGGGTTGTTGAATCACTCCAGAACATCAAGTCTATAAGGTCACTGGGACGGTTAGCCACGCCCCAACAAATATTAATAGCAAACGAACACTCAACAAATATGTGTTTGGCAGTTTCAAGGTCATCATCACACAATGGACCTCTAGTAGAATCAAGGTCAATACCACATATGTCTAATTGTCTAAATTACATCTAGTGGGCAATCGATTTAAACTTAACCGCCAAGAATGAATCTCTAGCTTTATTAGGAATAGCTTTTCCATCCTTATTGTTTTGGGCTGGCATAATCGAACCTTTAATCAGCTTTCTCATAGATGAAACAATTTAGCACCTTGTGGAGTCCAAAGAACAGACCCACGCATTATGTTTGTCAATATGGTCGAAAATCGAAATCATTTGAAAGCAGAGTAAGGCTACTGGCTATTAAGTTGTGTTTTTTTAGGCCCATCTCTTGAATCCTGCGCCAGGCCCAACAACGGATCTTTAGCCCATTCGATTAATTACAACGATCACTTCAAGAGCATAGACCCAACAGAGAAAGTTGTTTTGAGGCTAGTGTTAAAATCAAATGAGAAGAAAAATATAATTGAGAAGGGTGAGAAGAAACCACAGCTTACATTTTAGATGCATTTTCTCTTAGTTTTTCTCTTTTATTAAAAATATATATGGCTAAAAATCTATCTTATTATTCTTATTTTAGTGTTTCTTCTCGTCACTTCCCACTTTTTCTATCCAAATATCATCCCAGAAGGAAAATAGTGACTTGTCAGGCACCTTTTTACACATAATTGATTGAAGATTAGTATTTGTAAATGAAAGATGTTTGAAATTTAAGTCCATGATGTTTTTCCAAGGACTTAAGGGGGTACTTGCTGTGGACGAATTGGAGTTAATAAAACAACCACCTTGAGGGCCATGAATAGAGACGATTAGGTTATTCCAAAGTGAGTTAGGTTCCAGATTGAATCTCCACCTTTAACCAACATGGCTAGAATGAATGCTTGTAGACTACCAATTCCATGACCCCCACAACTTGACAGCGAACAAACATGATTCCATGCAAATGTGCAATCCAAGACAACTTGTTGTGATCAAGTGAGCCACCCCAAAAGAAGTTGGGCCTAAGCTTTTCAAGGTACAAGCACTACTACAAATTATGAAATAGAGCCCCCTTAAGATTACACATGTAGGAGCCACAAAAAGAGAGATAGATGTACCAAGAGCACCAAACACGATTTTAGGAGGGTGAGTCTACCACCGTATGATAATAACCTAGCTTTCCATGCGGTGAGTCTTTTGTGGAACTTGTCACTGAAAGGTTTCCTATACATGCTTTTTTCATGTTGGCGCCGATGATCAGTAAGCTAAGGCAAGAACATTGGAGGGTGGTATTGCATTTTGTAAGACACCCTTCACTTTACAAAACTATCATGGTAGTTGGTTTTATCATAAGTTTATATCTATATAGCCTAGTTATCATTATCATATGTGTATCATCTATATAGCCTTTCACATGCCCACTGTATCGTGTATAAATTGTTTCCAGATTGAATGATAGCGACATGGGATTTTAACCTGCTTTCAGAATGATGGGAAATTCCTTACCAGTGTAATGGATTAAAGTTCTCAAATCACTCTTATAAGGAATTTAGGCAACACATGGCCACATATATACTCACGCGTATACATTGTAACTATTATTTAGATGTTAAGTGATGATTATTTATTGAAGATCTATTGTCTAGGTTAGAAGTACAAAGGGATGTGTTAAAGAAGTTTGCACATAGGAATAACGTTTGTTTTGATTCAAATCACCCTCGTAAATACAAGATACGTGATGAAGTCAAGACTCTCTCATTTAACTGGATTACACAAAGGAAATGTAAATTACGTTCGATTTGGTTAGATTAGATCTAGGATAGATCATATACTTGCTTGTAACATTCCGATATGTAATTACTCTTTATCTTGATTCCATGCAGTTTCTTGCTAGAATCCATTAATTAAGTTTATGCCGTTCGAAAGGAAAAAAAATCAAGATGGCATGTTTTGTCAAGGTATCATATTTTCTTTCGAAATGCTATTTGTGTCTATATTCATGCTATTTGTTAAAGATTCCCAATTTTTTTCAAGGGTTTGTATTTTCATCAGAAATCTTAATAGTATTTTATCGCAAGAAGCTTAACTTGATATTGGCTTATGTACTAGGGTAGCATATATTGATGGTTTACATCAAATGAACGTGTCTTCATTTGGAAATCGTTCAAGGTACGTTCAATATATAATTTTCATGTATGCTTGAGTGATTATCTTATATATGCAAGGGTTAATTGACTGTATTAGTGATCTATTTCAGATCCTTTCATGATGAACACACTACTTTGCATGCAATGTGAATCACTAAACTTTGTTTTCCCTATTAAATAGGTCACCTTAATGACTAATAGTGACCAGATAAATTTCATCACTAGCTCGTATTTTTCAGTTGACGAAAATAACAAGATAAATGAAGTTAATTTGGAGACTAACATCAAATGTAAATTAGTAGAGTAGTTTTGGTAACATAATTGAATTTTATTTGAAAGGGAAGTTTAAGTTTTGTAGGTTGAATTTTTGAGAGGATTCATATCCTTTTGTTGTATATGGCACATAAATTAGTTAATTGAAGGCCAGTTCGAAATTCAAATTTTTAGAAAACTATGACGGGACAAATCTTTTCATCGGTTGATGATCATGCAGATTCCAGAAACTGATAATGATTGATGGTTTATAAAGCAAAACACACATGATGTATCTTGTTATTTAGCACGTATGATTTTTGAACGAATCCTCAACAAGCTCAAAAAGTACACAAGTGATCTATATGACTGGAGTCAAGTAAGATTAAGGGAGAAGCTCTTCTGCACCTCAACAGCAAGCTCTTCAACACTAAGCTGACATTCCAGTCCAATCTGCGCGTAACAATTGATACGTTGACAACATGTTAGTAGACACAAGATATATGGATATAAATCAATCGCATCAAACTCGATCAAGATTGCCAAAAAAGTTTATGCACTAGAGCCTACTATACACACTTGTATTTCTGTGATGATATGGTCACCCGCTTGTGATTTTATCACAAAAGTGTTGGCCTTTCATCAACTGATGCTTTTGCATTCAAACTTGACTCTAGAGGGGTTGTACACACATTTTTCTTTTTTGTACTTGGGTTTTATAAACAAATGCATTGTAACATTGCTCTTTAGTATGCTTCTAGTATTTTTTGATGCCCCTTAATTCTATGCCGTGCTATTTGATTACATTTGTGATGCCCCTTAACTCTAAAAACTATTATCTTAATGCAAGAATATTTAAAATTTCGAAACAATCTTATGATCCTGAGAACTGAGATTACTTAGGAAAGAGGGTAAATGCCAGAAGACAGCTTATTTTGTTTCAGGTGTATTCTTTCATTTATCAACTAATATTTTAGTATATTTCTTGAACCATATGATCGTGGGTTCAAAATTGAATGCTAAGGTTTTTTATGTTCAGTCCTTTGCATGTAGTTTCGTGAGTTGTAAAAAGATAAAATTATCGAGCATGCGATTTATATTGCCAGCTTATGGATATACCTTAATGACAAAGGAGTAAAGGACAGTGTCCTCCATGCTGCTGATATTCAGATGCAGGATCTCAAGAGAAAGTTTTTCCAATAAATTGACTATCTTCACAACTTGACCTGGAATTCTTCGTGATACGGTTCTCAAGATGACGTTTGAACCTGATATCTTTGCTTCCACGTCTGCAACTGGTGAGTTACAGGATGCTCCCAGCTCTTTGATATTTTCATGTGAAATTATAGAGCGTTCCGACTGTGGGGTCTCAGGTTGCAGTAATGGCTTTGGGCTTGGACCGGGACTAGGACTTATGCTCCTTCGCCTTTTCTTCGATTCCAATGACTGTAAAACTAGTTGCATTTCCTTGATGAATTCTATCACACCTCCTATGATTGATGCTTGATCTCCCTGTCATATCATGCCCCAAACAGAAATTATAATAAATAGCGCAACCACTGTTACGACAGTCCCATGTCATGAACAAGACATGTCAGAGAATATATAAATGATTGAATTGTTCATTAAAACACTAATATATAGTAATTGGATATGGTTCCAGAATAACAAGCTTTGTGTCATATATTCACTGTCAATTATTCGTTGAGACTATCTCATGTCTATAGATCAGTATATGTGATTTATTAAAACTACTCCTATTATGTATATAGTACTTGCTCATAGTTTTCAAATTAAGCAACTTTAATCTGGAAAGTCATAAAATCTTGCAACTATGATGGGATAGCTAGCATCGTACTCACGCAAAAACCGGTGGTATCAAAGCTATGATATGCTTTATACATTGGTAATAGATATATGATCATGAAAGTGTTTTTGAAGATATTGTGTAACCATGGACTCCCACAAATATATATGAAACGAAGCTATGAGACTTCTAAATTAATTAAGGTCGCTATATGTTGATTAGAGACTTCTATTAGTTAGCTTCTTAGGCAAATCAGTTTAATTTTCTAACAAAAATTATTTGGATTATGGCTATCTTCTATCAAGTATACTTATACTTTGGCTACAAACAATGATCATCGTACTTACTAAGAAAAAACAAAAAAAAAAACGCTGAAACTACTGTAGAACGCGTGGTTATAGCAATTTTTGTTCATTTCACTTCTGTAGGACGCTAACACTGATCTTGACGAACCCTAGTGCTAGCTGTTTCCTATTTTTATGAATACAGTTATTAGTGCAATAAGGTATACCATAACTTCAATTTTAGAAACTAATTCACTTGGTCATATATTTGTATGATTGGTGATTCTCTCTTCCATACTTACCGCCTTTAGAAACACACATACTTGTATGCCAAAGCAAGTTGACACAAGGATGGACAAACAATTCCGTGATAAAACCCTACTAAGAAAACCCTAATTCTATAATTTTATGAACAAAATTAAGTGATTTTTCATTGGGGCTTTACAAATAAGAGATGAATATACCGACCCTTTTGATATAGAAGCATGGTGTCATAGATCGCAAGACCTTGAGGTGTTCATTCATCTGCCTTCTTCTATTTCTCTCCACAGCTATATGAGACATGTTTTGAAAACTTTCTATAAATTTTTTTCTTCAATATCGGCTGGTCAAGGAAAAACAGCAAGTTGGTGCATATGCATATACGTGAAGACATATTTATAGATATATATTAGGTGTGCTTACGTGTGTGGATTGTGTGTGTGCATAAGTCCACTGCATACAACTAGCTAGGTTCTTATAAATGCTATGTGTTGCACTCTCGTGAGGTTAATAAGTTATTTTTTTACTTCATTCATTCATTCTCTCTATCTATATCTTTCTCTCTCTTGGGTGTGTAGTTTTGATGTCTCATGTTTATGATACTTGGAAATATATCGTGCTACCGCGGTTAATTCTTGATCATCTTTGTCATGCACATTGTGTTGTGTTCATATACTCACTTCATCATTAAGAAATTATATATAGTAAGAAATAAGTTGTGACCAGTTGCACATACAGCTTCACAAAAGAAGAGCGCGATATATTCATGTAAAACATGAGTGATACATGAAGCAACTATCTATATTTACCTAAGGCTGTCTAAAATATCAATGACGAATAATATACTGTTTCTTTTAACTCTACGATAAAATTTTATATTACATTATTGGAAAAGTAGATAGAAGCATTTTTTTTTTTAATAATATTTAGTAAAATGTAGTTACACCCGATAAATTTATTACTTCAAAAAACAGTTTAGTACATAGGATGCGAGTGATTCTCACATCTTAACAAGTCAACATATTTTAAACGCAAAATACAAAGGCACAATGTGTGCTTCAAACCTATCTTATAAAAAACTACTAGATAAACTACTTACGTCTAGTATGACCATGAACCCTTATATAATAGGCGTCACAGAAAGCTAATTGTGCTTCCGTTAAATCTTCACACTCTACATCATCATATGGGTTATCATCGCAGTCATATTTTCAACGCTCGTATAAGCTCTTCATCCCGGTTCCACCTTCGCTTTTGAAGATTTCGTAGCCTTAGATGTTGATGCCATAAATCTCGTGGTATCATTATCTTCCACTTCCACTTCATTCTTGCTATCATTATCCTCATTATCCAAGTTAACAACTTTACTATTACCAACATTCTCATTGGAAAACATTGATATTGAATATGAGTGGAAGCCGCCAAGATGTGAGACTTGTACAGTTTTTTTATCACAATGATGATGGATGTCCCAAGAGAGTGAAACCGGGTGTGCAAGATAAATCGTTGTTTGATGAAGAGGGTTTCGTTGAAGCTTATAAGAAGAAAGGAAAAGTTAAGTTTCAGGGTACTAATTGTCAGGTTGATGGGATTCGTTTTCAAAAGCCTAAAGTTTCGTATTACTATAGGCCAGTTACTAAGCCAAAGAATGGAGGAGCATCGACATCTAAGCCTTCTGTCCAATCGAATACAGGTTCTCCAACGGTTAATGTAGGTTCTACTTCTTGTCACGAACCTACTACTGATCCTACTAGTAGTACGGCTCATTCCCGGGATGACCAAGGTAAGAATAATAATTGGGTGGATGATATCAACCTTGTTGATTTGAAGAACAATTTTGATATGCTTAAGGAACAAGATTCAGTCTTGGAACCTGTGATTGGCACTACGTGTACTCCTGAAGTTATTTCTAGTTCTACCAAAACTACTTCTGTAAAAGAACACTCTTATTGTTGAGAAAATTTGGAATCTTGAAAAGCTTATTATTGATGGGAAAGCTACCCTTGTGGATGATAATGGTAAACCTATTCCGGTAGCTGAGGGTAAAAGGAAGGGCAACCCATTCTCTAAGGTGGGTGAAGTGGTTGATTCAGATAGTGACGATGAGGTGTTTGAGCCAAATGATCCTATGAGCAGCTTTTTTTCATTAGCAGGAGGACATAACGAGCTTGAAGGCTACCTTTCTGATGATTATGCGGCCCAGGTCTATGACTTACCTGGGCAATTTGAGGAATTTAATTTCAAGCTTCAAAGCCGTTTGAGGAAGTAATCTTTTATTTGGATTTGTTTATTTGTTTTGCATGTCTTTTTATGTTTTAGTGGTTGTTCTAGTTGTTGGTAGCTAGTTGTTCATTCATGACATGTCATAAATGATCTAGTGGTTATTCATTGGTTGCTTGAGGTTAATGTGGCATTTCAGCCACATTCTATTGTACTTTAAAACGGTTCTTTTGGTTAATATATTTTACCAGGGTGGAAGTTCCCTTTTACCAAAAAAAAATAAAAAATCTCATCCTCATCTTCCGCGTTCATTGAATCACTAGGAATAATTTCATCATCCTTTTCCACTATATTAAGAACATCAAAAGGATTTGAAGTTACATTTTCGTACCACTTGAACTAGCCACATTACCCACATGTTTCGAAACATATTTAATACTATCACCAGCCATATTAGAATTCGAACCTTTTGGTTTAGCCTGCTTATTATCCGGTTTCTTAGGTCTGTAGACTAACCGAGACTTAGGACCATCAGGAAGACCACTAACAATTTGTCTTTGCGTCTTCACATTCACATCGAATACAATTTTCTTAGGACATTGATCCAACGAATGATAAAAAAACCTTACGGGTTGAACATCTAATCGGCTCCCACTCGTACTCAACACAAATAGATTGAATGATATATCCATTACCATTAATATTAGGTACTACTACAACAAGAGTGTCTTTTAACGCAATATCAATTTGAAGATGAATCATTACTCTCGCAAAACTAGCCATAACCCATGATTTCATATACATTGAAGTTGTATAAGTATCTAACATCAATTGGGGTACCAATTTTTGTAGCAATAACACTCAAACCATCCTCCGTGAATTCCGTAATAAGGACATCATGTAGTTTAACCCAAACAAGTACACTCTTCAAGTCTTCTTTAGACACGTTCACCATAGGAGACCACTTGCGAAGAATCAATGGCACATTACGTATCATCTATGGTCTATTCTCCAGCATTGATTCCATATTAGAATTGAAATTGAAGAAGAAAATACCATTTAAATTCATCATAGTACGAGTCAAACCAAATATGCTCCATGCGTTCTCGATATAGTATCCAACCAAAGGAAAAGCAACTCTTTTACCCAGAAAGAACCTGATGACATCAAATAAGATGATATCTATATCATCATTTATCATATCTATATTGCTTGTTTTATATTATTTTATATAAGATTTAATACTTAATTGCTTAAATGTTTCAATCTCAGATATTATCAAGCAATTGGTGAAAGTTAATAGTAATGGACGTGTTTTGATGCAATATGGATCAACTTCGAGAAATTCCACTTTACAGACAAGAATACGCCGTATCATTCTAGACAGATACGTCGTATACCAAGACTTGGACGATTATGAAGACCATTTCCTGACTTTGAAGAATATGTCGTATCCAATTACTTAGATACGACGTATATGAAATTTTGGTCAACAAGAAGAACGAGATAGCTTTAGTCCATATATGCCGTATCCCATTTTGAAGATACACAGTATCCATCTCAAAGACTTTACTAGATTTCCAAGATTTAGAAGACCTGACACGCCGTATTCATCTCTATAATACGTCATATCAGTAAGGCGGTGTACGAACATTTTGAAATATAATAATCTTATACCCCACGTGAAGTTACCTCAATACGCGGTATCGGATATATCAGATACGCCGTATCGACCGTATTCGAAAAGTATAAATAGAAAACCCTAAGTCTGGTTTTCAAAGAGCACATAACCACCAAGTACGAGACCAGAAACATAAGGAAGACTAAGAAGGTCCTGCTAGTGCCATAATTTCATATGAAGATTCCCTTAATTGTTTTACTACACTATAATCATTCGGTTAGCGTATTTTTTCTTATCGCTTTGTACTTTAATCTTTCTGAACATGATATCTTGTATTATTACTGATATTATGAGCTAATACTTGTAGGTATTAGCCAAGTTAATGATTATTTGATGTTTTGATTTAGTTTAATTGGATTGCTTATTCAGTTTTGCGTTTTGATTATGAATATTACTTCATTGATGTTTATTGTGTATGTGATTATTCATTCAACTGATTCTTGCACTATTCAATAAGTCTTAAGTTTGTGGATGATAAGCATTATTTCGAGGAGATCACATATTACTTAGCTTATTGCTAGATCTATAACGGTATGACCATTAGGCTATTAGTAATTAAGTTAAGGCATGAATTTAATGTAAGCAACAATTGGATAAATAATAATTTCATAATCATTAAGTTGCACTTTATGCGGGTTGATTAATTGTGACAGGATTAATCTCTTGAAAGACTTTTAATTTAGTAAACCTAGGTTTAGGAAGAAGTTCCGCCTAAGTCTACATTAGACACGCCAGGACGTGAATATCATCGTTACAGCTTTTAAACAAATCAGACATCTTGTATAGTTAACTTGGTTAATACGTGTTCCTTACTATCGGCTTTACCTCTTCTTTATTATCTGTGTTTATGCTTGTGTGTGTTATCTGTCTCATTTACATTCATAGTTTTTTTAAATCTAAACCTCTTGCTAATCTCTCAAGTTGAAAACCCTTTTACTGCGTTTAAATTAGGTTTGATTAGATTAACTTAAGTAATTAAAATACTGATAGATCTAAGTGTTAACATTCCACTCTTAGTGATCGGCACCCTACTTACCAACTAACTCACCATCGACCGGATAACTGTTCGTTAGTGTTTTTTATAGGTAAAGTCGGCAAAATATAAATTTAAAACTTGATAACATAAAATTACCTACGCAACGACAACACGTCATGTTTTTGGTGTCGTTGCCAGGGATTGAATTTTTTGATATTTGAATTTTTTAGTATTTTGATTTAGGTTTTAACATAGTTTAATTTCTTTTATCTGACTAACTTTGTTGTATATTTGTATATTTGTGTTTTTTTGTATTTTTCTGCATTTTGTGTGTTTGTTTGATTTTCTTTGTGTGTTTTTTGTGTTTATGCATTGTTCTGTTCTACTGTAGTTTGCTGATTTAAACGATACGACGTATTCAACCCTTTAAATACGGCGTATTTCATTTTTTATTTTATATACATCGTATCAAATTTAATTATTCGGATACGGCGTATTTAGTCTTCTAAATACGGCGTATTCTGCTTTAAACAAGATTTTAAAAACCCTAAAAGTTTATAAGGCGTATCAGCTTTTGCGTATACGGCGTATCCAAATTTTTTAAAACAGATTCGAATTTTTAAAATTTTAAATACGGCGTATTGATAACTATCAATACAATGTATTATATTCTAAAATTAAAAAGCTGAAGTTAAATTTTATTACGTATACGGCGTATCCAGATTACTAGATACGGCGTATCGTCTGTCAGATATCAACAGATTTTTAATTTTTTGTATTCCAATTTCGTTTTTAGTTTTTTTGTAATTTTCTTTCTTCGGATCTATCCTACTGAGACTATTGTCTTGTTTTCAGGTAATGCATGACCAGGAGTTCGAAACAGGAGCTCGTTGAACCTTATAGTGAACCGGAACAAGCCTTTCATTCATTAAGGAAGCTTTTTAAGACCACAAGCTTTGATTGCTCGAATTCATTAGAATTCGATTACTTTTCTGATCAAGAAGCTAAGTTTGAAGAAGAAATAATGGTAACAATGATGGACCAAACTATGGAGGAGTACATGACCAAGACCCGAGATGAATATGGTTCGGGTGTTGCTAGGCCTAAGTTTGATGAAAAGGCCAGGTTTGAGTTGAAAAGTTAGTTTCTTAAGGAGTTGCGTGATAACACTTTCAGTGGCTCGAAGAATGAAGATGATAATGAACACACTGAAAAAATTCTCGATATTGTTGATTTATTCACCATTCAAGATGTAACTGCTGATCAACTAATGCTTAGAGTTTTCCCTATTACACTTACTGGAGTTGCAAACAAATGGCTAAAGAATATTTCCCACCAGGCTGTTTAATCACTACATGGGAAGCTCTTAAGTAGAAGTTTTTGAAGAAATATTTCCCCCTGCTCGAACTGCAAAGAAGATGGAGGAAATCAATAACTTCAAGCAAGAACCCGATGAGACTCTTTATCAGGCTTGGGAACATTTCAAATATATTTTATTGAAATGTACTCAACATTATTTGACTTGTATGCAAGAAGTGATTTTGTTTTATAAAGGATTGGATGTTCCTACTCGACAGATTCTTGATTCCAAGGGTGATGTATCTCAAATGAGTGCAATTAATGCTAGGAAGGCCATCTAAGAAATGGTTGATCATTCTCAAAAGTGACATGATGGCACCTATACTAGGAGTCGTAGCAGTGATACTTCTGATGGGTATGCTTCTATTCAAGCTCAACTGAACAATCTTAGTAGAGAACTGACCTCATTACACTAAGGATTGTCCATCAAAAGAAGAAGGGAAAACACTTGAAGAAGCCTACTATTCTCAATATGGAGTGCCATTTCATCCATCAGGAAGGTATAGAGCAGCTGCTCTAGCGTTTTTTGCCATTTAAACGATCAACATAGGAAGCATGCCCCATATTCGATTTATCACCAATAGCAGAACCTTCCTACCCTTTAATTGATGTAGCCTTGTTAGTACCAACACTAGCTTCTTTTGTGGATGAATTAGGAGTGCCAAACGTATCCAACAAGCAAGAAAAAGGCTCTATAGTAGTCGGTTAATCAGCATTCAGAGGTTTCAACAGAACCCCATCATCACCCACTAATACTAGCTTGCCTCCAAGCATTTTACGTTTCATATCACGGATCTTAGTATTAAGAGAACTCGTGTCCTCCACAGTAACAGTAACGACATCGTCATTATTAGCAATAGACCTCTTCCATCCATAACAACACCATCATTATTGACGAGTTGTAAGATTTAATTGAAACCCCTTTGGTAACAGTAGGAATAACGCTCGAGTTACCCCCACTAGAACCATTTTTCTTTTGCTTTCTACTCCTTCCTCCTGAATCTAAAAACCCTTTTTCTATAGTTACACCATGTAGACCTTGCTCGTAAGTTCCCTAAGACGCACACTAACCAGCAACAAGAAGATACCGATGACGTACCCTCCGATCAGGTTGAAGGACCCCCTTCGACCTTAGTTGAATTTGCATTACGAAGACCCAAGTCTTTCTTCATAAGTCATTGGTGGCGTAAAATCATTCATCTTTGATATGGTTACCAGTTGGGAATTCCCCAGCCGAAGGCCTATGCCCTTTGGAGTCTTCTCTTGAAGGCACTAAGACAAAGGAGAACATTGACTTGGTCTTCCCCCACGTTCCCACTATCTCCTTAGCTTCCCCGCAAAGACAGAGAGAGTGGGGATGAATCCCTAGCGGTTACCACAAATCATGGGACGCCCCCATGATCTCTGAAACGTGTGCAAACACTCTCCAAGCTTATTTCTTCATCTATAAATAGGTTGGACGGGTCATTTCAATGGTATGTTTACTCAACACAGTATTTCACATACTCTACATTACTTACAACACATATCACATACTTACTCTCACGCCGGAGGTGGTTGGCAGGGCCCAACCCCTACGCAATCACTACAAGTTTGGCGCAAGCATATCACCCCTCATACCCTTCGATCATCATCGAAGGCCTGGTTGTATGAATTATTGTACAATCAGATACAAACCCTAAACGTACCCATATTTGAGTTAGGGTTTTGAAACTATGTAAGCACAATAATCACATAAAGCACACACCAAGAATAAAGCTAGAATAATGAGTTAAACCACCACTAATAGACTCAAAGATTAAAAAAAAATCGTATAAACCCTAACCCTAAATCCGAACTCGATGATTTATCAGCCAAGCTTGAAGTTTGATCGCGTTGAAACATTAACTTTTACTTTTTGTTTAAATAAGAAATACATACGGAGTAACAATTTTTCATTCAACTAGGTGCATTTTTGTTTATCTATTTTCCACATTAAATGTAATAATTCTTTAATTCAATCGATACAGAATTTAACCGTTAAAATCTACACAATTTGTGCTATGTACTTTTGTGCGTTTTTCTTATACTCTTTGCGAAGTAAAATATGCATCAAGTGTCATATAGTTTGTTCAAATCTTTGTTAATTAATCTTTAATAACTTAACATAAAATTAACAAACCTGAGAATATCAATTTGGTGTACATAATATCGGACAGTTTTTTTTCATCGAAAAATAATTAAAAATCTTTTATAGATTGATCATTCAACTACAGGAGTTTAATTAGAACAGTACGAAAAGCTCAAATTTAAATGACAAACATTAGACGGAGTTTGCTACACCAAACAAATGGATGCTCCAACAAAACAAACATCCCGAAAGCTAATTAAAATACTACGAGAATCCGTCTATCTAAATTGTTAAATTTTAGGGTATTAATCTGTGGCAAACATGTCATTCTATCAATTGCTAATGGTCTTCAAGTTATGTTCAGTGCAGGCTTATTACAGGGGTTAATCATGGACAAAGCATAAATGGTTTAAAGTTCCAAGAAGCTCATTTCTGCTGAAGCATTTCCTGTTTCTGCTGATGAGTTATTTATAGCCGTTAGAGGGGTCTTTGTGTATCTTAATCTCCTATTTAATAAGTCCCTTAATCTAGGGTTAGAAACGACTGTTTGTGCAGTCATTGTCTCACATTTTCTTCTCTCTGATCATTTCACTGATCTTGTCTCTTCTTTATATTTGTATGGTTATTGTCTCATTGACATTAATCTGATCTTGTAACACTTTGGATACTATTGTAGATTTAATCTAAGCCGACTATTGAGGCTTAGGTTTGAATAAAGGTTCTACTGTTTATTTATTGTTGCTGATACTTTCGTACATGGTATCAGAGCATCAGGCTCATTATCATTATTGATTCACCATCCAAGGGTTTCTTCATAGAAACTTGGGGGCATCTCTTCAGCAACAAGTTGGTGGTTTGGGGTTATTGCTATTGGCATAATCACTGGTTATTTCTTATTGTGATTTGTTCTTTCCGCTGCATATTGCTCTGTAAGTCTAAGTCTAATCTCTTTTTCAAACAAACAGTACTTAAGTCTTTATGGGTGCAAACGGGTAGACTAACATCTTGATCTGCCACCTCTGAGTGGTATGAATACCTGCTCTGGTTTACCCCAGTCCACAGGCTTGATGCTTGTTGTTTCTTAATTACAAAGTCTTATTTATTTCTTTATCTGTCTATCTGCTCTTGCTTTTTTCTCTGTCTGTGTTTTTTTCTGTCTTATTGTTTGCATTATGGCTGATGGTGATGATAATATTGGTGGTGGTGGTGGTTCTTCCACTGAGAAAAGCTTATCCTTTGGTGATGCTTTGTATTTATACCCCAATAACACCAATGGTACTCCCATTATTTCTATCAAACTCACTGGAACTGAAAATTATAAAATATGGAATATGGCCATGACCTTTGCCTTAAGGAATCATAATAAGTTAGGGTTTATTGATGGTACTTGCATAAGAGATGACTCAAACCCTAGTCTTGCTAATCAATGGGATACTTGTAACTCTGTTGTGGTTACCTGGATTCTTAACTCTCTCAGTCCTGAATTATTTGCTGGTGCTATCTATGCTAAAACTGCTTATGAAATGTAGAATGATCTTAAAGATACTTATGATAAGGTTGATGGTTCAGCTATTTTTAATTTGCATAAAAATATAAACTCTCTTAGTCAAAGTAAGTCTTCTCTTGCTGATTATTACAACAACCTTAACTCTTTATGGAAACAATTTGATTGTATGATTAGCTTGCCTCCATGCACTTGTGAGGATGCAAAACATTTTGAAAAACACAATCAGCTAATTAAATTAATGCAATTTCTTATGGGTCTTGATGACACTTATGTTCCTATCAGAAGTAATATTTTAACCAGAGACCCTTTGCCTAATGTCAAAACTGCTTTCTCTATTGTCTCTGGAGAAGAATCTCACAGAAATGTGTCATCTGGGAATAGTTCTGCTAAACCCAATGCCACTGCTTTTGCTGCAAAAACTTTTGATAGTGGAAAATTTTTTGATAACAAAAAAGGATCTAAGAACAATAATTTTAATAAAGGTTCTGGTTTTAATGCTGGCAACAACTCTAATAACAGATGACCAAACATGAATCTCAAATGTACTAACTGCAAAAAACCTGGTCACACTGTTGATAGATGCTATGATCTTGTTGGCTATCCTGCTGGATATGTCAAAAGAAACTTTAATGCTAAACCTGTCAGCAGTAACAATGTTTCCACTGATACTAATCATATCACTGATAATAGAGCTAGCAACTCTCCTGTCTCTTTGTCTAATGAACAACTCTCCAGACTTATGAGTCTTCTTAATGACAACAATGTGTCTTCTGCTAATGCCAACATGGCAGGTAAAAATTTTTCAGGAACTTTCTTTAATGGCAGTGTCAAGTTTAACATAAACTTCAGCAAATTTTTTAACAACAACACAAAAACCTTATCTGGAAACATCAGTCTTGGTTGGATTGTTGACTCTGGTGCAAATCAGCACATGACTGTGTCTGCAAAAATTTTAATTAATGTCGTTGACATTTCAAATCTTGGTCTAACTGTTGGACATCCCAATGGTACTCAGGCCTTAATTACTAAAATTGGTGATTTAAAGGTCAATAATGACCTAACTCTTTTTGATGTTCTGGTTGTTCCTGAGTACAATGTCAGTTTGCTATCTGTTCATAAGATTGCTAGAGATAATAAGATGTTTGTTGGGTTTAATGAATCTAATTGTTATATACATGATTTACATCAAAAAAGGATTGTGGGGATTGGTAAACAATGCAATGGGTTATATATGTTTGATATTGATTCTACATGTAAGATTACTTCTAATAACTGCATTTTTGTTTGTCATGTTTCTAGAAATCTCTGGCATCAAAGACTTGGTCATCCCTCTGACCAAGTCCTACATATACTTAAACCCACTCTTAAACTTGATAGTACATCTGAATCTGACCATCTTTGTGATACTTGCAATAAAGCTAAACAAACCAGGGAACCATTCGCTCTAAGTGAACACAAGTCAACTAAAACTGGTCAACTTGTTCATCTTGATGTATGGGGACCATATAAAGTCACTAGCAGAGATGGTTACAAATATTTTTTAACCATTGTTGATGACTATTCTAGGGCTGTCTGGGTGTATATGCTTAAAGGAAAGGATGATGTTTATGTTTCCATTGTTAACTTTACTCACATGCTATCAAATTAATTTGAACACAATGTTAAGATATTCAGAAGTGATAATGGGACAGAATTTGTCAATAACAAACTTCAACACTTCTTTCATGAAAAGGGAATTTTACATCAAACCTCTTGTGTTTATACACCACAACAAAATGGTATTGCAGAAAGAAAACATAGGCATCTCCTTAATGTGGCTAGATCCCTTATGTTTCAGTGGGAATTACCTTTATATCTTTGGCCTAAATGTGTTCTAACTGCTGCTTATGTCATAAACAGGTTACCTTCTTTAGTGTTGTCTGGAAAGTCTCCCTTCTCTCTTGTGTATGGGCATGACCCTTCACTCTCTCTCCTTAGCGTCTTTGGCTGCTTATGCTATGCCACCATTCTCAACATCTCTGATAAATTTGGTAGTAGGTCTGAGAAAAGTGTCTTTATTGGTTATTCAAATGAGAAAAAAGGTTATAAACTTTTGAGCTTAGAAACAAAAAATATCTTTTATTCCAGAGATGTCAAATTTTATGAAACTGTTTTTCCCTTCAAAATGAAAAATACATTGTCAAAACCTTTTGTTGAAACTTATGTGCCTAAAGATTTAAATCACAAAAATTTCTTTGACTCACAAATAAGTCCAATGATGAAGGGAGAGTGACATCCTATGATGATGGCACAGTGTTGAGTCATCCTACTATGGATGATGAACCTGTTGCAACATCTATAGATGATAATACACACCCTGAGGGCACCATATCACATGAATCACATCCTGCTGATGCATATTCTGATTCTGCTGATACATCATCTGATTCAAATCAGAACTCTGAACAAGAAAGAGGCTTGCCAACCACTGCTGCTAGAAGGTCAACCAGAGTTTCTAAGTTGCACAGTAATCTTAATGACTTTATTGTAGAAGGGAAAGTCAAATATGGTGTTGAAAAGGTTGTTAATTACTCTAACCTTAACAAAGAAAATTAATGCTTTGCTTCTAGTCTTAATAAAAGTATTGAACCTACCTGTTATGAAGAAGCTATCCTTGATAGTAATTGGGTTGATGCTATGAACTCTGAAATTGAGGCCTTAAATGAAAATCATGCTTGGGATATAGCTGATCTACCTCCTAATAGAACTCCCATTGGTTACAAATGGATCTTTAAAATCAAATATAAAGCCAATGGTGAATTTGATAGATACAAGGCTAGATTAGCTGTTAAAGGTTATAACCAAAGGGAAGGAATAGACTATGATGAAACTTTTTCTCCTGTTGTGAAAATGTCTACTGTTAGATGTCTTATTGCCTTAGCTGTGAAAAACAACTGGCCTCTTTTCCAACTTGATGTTAACAATGCGTTCTTGTATGGAGATCTTGATGAGGATATCTATATGACCATCCCTAAGGGGTTCTGTAATGAGAACAATAAGAATAAAGTTTGCAAACTTGTCAAGTCTCTATATGGCCTAAAACAAGCTCCCAGGAAATGGAATGAAAAACTTGTTAGTGTTTTAAAGGAAAATAACTTTGTTCAATCTGTCAATGATCACTCTTTGTTCACCAAAACAGAGAATAACAAGTTTATTGCCCTGCTTGTTTATGTGGATGATATTGTCCTGACTGGAAACTGTATTGATGAGATAAACCTATTCAAAGAGTTCCTAAAATCAAAATTTCATATCAAATACTTGGGAAACTTAAAATATTTTCTTGGCATTGAGGTTTTAAAAACTGGGAATGACATATGTCTCACCCAAAGAAAATACTGTCTTGAACTCCTCAAAGAATTTGGTCTTCTTGGGTGCAAACCTGTGTCCACTCCTATGGAACCCAACTATGTCCTTCCATACATTCCCACTGCTGATGATCCCTTACTTGTCAACATCACTGGTTATCAGAAGTTACTTGGGAAACTTATCTATCTCACCCATACAAGACTTGACATCTCATATTCAGTTCATTGTCTGGCACAATATATGTATTCTCTTTTGAAATCTCATCTAGAATGTGCCCTCAATGTTCTGAGATATCTAAAAGGAGCTCCAGGAAAAGGTCTAAGGTACAATTTCAGCAACTCTGAAAATCATCTTGAAGGATATAGTGATGCAGATTGGGCCAAATGCAAGAAAACCAGAAAATCTGTCACATGTTATTGTGTTTTCTTTAATGATTGTTTGATCTCATGGAAAAGTAAAAAACAAAACACTCTTTCAAAATCTTCCACAGAAGCAGAGTATAGATCTATGTCTACTGCTTCCTGTGAAATTATTTGGATTCAAAAAATCTTAAAAGATCTAAAAGTTGATATCAATCTCCCTGTTAATCTTTTTTGTGATAACAAATCTGCTTTACAACTTGCTGTCAATCCTGTTTTCCATGAAAGATCAAAACACTTTGAAATTGATGTTCACTTCATCAGGGAAAAAATTGCAAGAGGTGTTATAAGTGCCAAAAAGATTGGCTCTTCAACCAAACTGCAGACATACTTACTGATACGCTTACGCAGCGCGTTCGGGGTCAAAGGAACTTCCTTTTCGTCGAGCAAGTTTTTCAACACCCTAGGCAGTGAACCTAATCGTTGTAGTGTAGTATTAGGGTAAGCCACGGGTATTGATATCGTTCTCTAGGGGAATAGGAATGCTAGTGAGAAGTTACTACGCTAAGGTTAAGGTTGAGGAAGATTATTTTTATTTTTAACCACTCCAACCTTTTCTAAATGTTGGGACAAACCCCAGGGTTTATTTCTTACTGATTTCCCTCATTTTGTGCATCCTCTCAAGAACTATGACTCTCAATGCTTCGAGCATAGTAATCAGTGACTTGTCCCTAACAATTAGAATGACATTGTTGAAGCATTCACTGAATCCATTTTCCACTGCTTCACATCCTCTATTAACTTCAAAGAATGCTCTTGACCATGTTTTTGGGTTCTTGTCCATAAGCCACTGATGGGCCTTTGGGTTAGCCCTTTTAACCTTCTCCATGATTGATAACGCTACACGCGTCGTTCGGGGTCAAAGGAACTTCTTTTTGGTCGAGCAAGTTTTTTAACACCCTAGGCAGTGAACCTAATCGTTGTAGTGTAGTATTAGGGTAAGCCACGGGTATTGATATCGTTCTCTAGGGGAATAGGAATGCTAGTGAGAAGTTACTACGCTAAGGTTGAGGTTGAGGAAGATTATTTTTTTATCTTTTTTTATATTTTTTTAGGAAATTGAAAGGTACGAATCTCGGGTATTGGATTTGGGGGGTTGGTATTTCTACCGATTACTCTACTATTATCTAATTATCTAAACTAAGGTGGTGGTAGTCTATGTCTAATTAATGTGTGCTCGTATGATAGTTTAAAGATGTGTTTACTTAGGTTTTACTACTCCTTAATTATCTCCTATTGATGGTTGAGTTGTCACGTGTTATTCTTAGTTGCGTTGTGTGTCTAAAGTTGTAGGGTATGCGTTTCTCCCTAACTCTTTGAACTTACCAAAGGGTCTCGTCTACAAAACCCACTAGGGATAATAAACTCTTACTCTAAGGCACTCTTTGGATGGTTTAGCTTATAACTACTCAGGTAATTATATTCTAAGGTTCACAAAGATGAATCAAGCATTAAGTACACAACGAATGACCTATCGCATTACTAGATCATTAATCAACTAAGATAAGAAACAACCAATCAATATTCAATAATTAAGTTTCATACTCCCTAAGCAAACACACAAATAAATTAGCCGGACATGGAGAACATGCAAGCATACACACAAATAATCAAAGACATAATTAAATTGATGAAGTAAATACTTATCTTGATGTAAGATAGGGTTTGGAACCCTAAAATATTGTACAAGACACCCTTGGTTCGGTTTTAGGTTTTTTACTCCAAAAAGACTCCCTTAAAACTGAAAAATTCGGATTATATATATAATATTACATATGCGACGGCGTCACCTTATGTTTTGTGACGCCGTCGTGTCGCCGTCATTAGGGTTTCGTCTTGGCCACGTTAATCTTGCGACGGCGTCACCTTATGTCTGTGATGCCGTCCTCTTCAGCTTCTGACGTCGTCTGGGTTGCATCTAGGCCGTCTGAGTAGCAACGGCCTACTCTTTTAAAGCCCGACGTCTTCACTTGAAAATAGAGTTTTTGGCTTCTGTATCGTCACAAAAATCCTCCGACGGCGTCGCAATTAACACCTGACGCCGTCGCCTTCTGTTTTCAGCAGCTTTGAGTGTCTCGATTCTGACTTTGGCCATTTTCTTCATATATTCGCGCCTTTTCGTCCAAATAAGTGCCATTCCAGCATTTTGCCTTCAAGAAACCTAAAAAGTGAAAAGGAACGATATTAAGCAATAACGGATACAAAAGTGATCAAATAAGGGCTTAAACGACCCCTCAAAATGGTACCTTTTAAAACCTTATCAAATATCCCTACACTTGTTATTTGCTTGTCCTCAAGCAAATGTGCTTTCAGCCAATTAATTTATAAGTTAGGGGTCATGAAGCATTGATTTAAAACGGTCCACAACATATATAAGCCCCGCAAAAGTCATAACAAGCACGGAAATTACATACTAGCACCTCACATGGGGTGTTTGGATACTCACATCTCTCTCGGGTGTATATATGAAATATAACAAATAGGAAATGGAAGATAAACACTCATTAACCGGTCCTAGTACATAGATTACCATAGGCTTGAGAATAGATCAAACCTCCATCGCTTTGGCGTAAGCACCTAGGAAAGACTATCAAAGAGGTCTTTTAAAGGGTTGTAATGTTAGGCTTACGGTAGGGAAACAAGGGTTTGGTGGGATAGGCTATTTAGTGGTGGCAAGTCAAAAAATCTCTATGTTAAATGCATACGAAGAATGGCGTTGCTAAGCCAAGACTCGACACTCTAAAACTCTAGGTAACGGAAATAAACGAACATAAATTTAAAGGATAGATGTAGGATGGTAGCTCGTATGTGTG